>JABASI010000121.1:0-55576 GCA_019776505.1 Tomocerus nigrus | reverse complement strand
ATGAGATTTTGTGATAGTTGTTCAGTCAGTGATTTTATATTGATACTAATAAATGCTAACAACTATTCGTGAATACGTTTTATGCAAGCCAATGTATTTTTCATGATTCATATGCGATTCATATGTTATATTTATATATATTTATATCATGTTAAATGTATGTATGTACTTTATAGGTGTTAAATAATCCTTTATTTTCACTGAAAAAACACATTAAAAGAGCAATGTTCATGTCTGAAGTATGGCGGAAGAAAATTGGCTGCTCTAAAATTGACAAAAATGCCAACCCTTTTCAGGGTTCTTTGCCCTCTTCTGGTTGTTCTTATCATCGATTAAGCCACTAGGGGGTAAACGGAATACCCGTTCCTGCTGAACGGATTGGACAGAATTGGTTTCCTTGATGTCCTCTGCATGATATTTCTGAGTTACGCTATTAAAATGCGTCTGAGATTTGTCATAAAGAATAAGCATTAGAGCCCCGCCAGTTCCTCGCACAATGTTAGCAAGGCCACCGTGGTAGAAACCGCTCAGACCATACTTGACATAAATTTTTCTGTAGCATTCCCAAGAAGTCTAGGACAGAAATTCCAATGTTATACATACATCGGCTAGGCATAAAAGTACATAATAGCATGACTACAATATAATATGGGTTTATTTAGCGAATAATAAAGAATACTTGATAAAGCTTTTTGTCTCTTCCTGATTGCATCATCATAGATCGACGAACAGTATCAAGAGGATAAGAAATTGTACTCCCACAAATTGCTGATAGTTCTGCGATTATAAATTGAGCCCAAAAGGCATGTCGATATTGTGGAGACAGTAACTCTACACCAGTATCAAATATACCGAAGTAAATAGATCTGAAACCGAATTGAGACGGGTTACAATGATGGGCTATGTATGTTCAAAGAAATAAATTAAGTTCCATGGCCAATCAATGAGAAGAGTACCGATAGACAAATACTCCGAGGACTGAGAAGGAGAAACCTCTGTATATACCAGCTCGACCTTCTTTTTTCCAAGTATATACAATTGTTTCTCTAATTGTGTTAAATTCTCGCTTTCTTCCAGTACCCTGTCCTCCCATATCAACTGCTAATCTATTCAGAAATTACTTCAGACCAATCTTGTCAAATAGATATGTTTTAATGATTTTATGTATAACACACTTAACATTGGATAGAAGTAAATACCTTGTTCGAGCATAGTCTAAAGGATAAATCAGTGCTAAAGCGGTTGACCCTGCTATTCCTCCAGCTAAAAGATTTGTCAAAATCCGTTGCGAGAATTTAGTAATGTCCATTGATTTGTGAAACATTTCTTTAAGTCTAAAAACAACGGTGTATATGCAACCAATAAATCTCTAAATATATATATATATATCAATATATTTGTCCATTGATTTGTGAAACATTTCTTTAAGTCTAAAAACAACGGTGTATATGCAACCAATAAATCTCTAATATCCGTTGGACATGGACATGAGAGAACTGTATTAGGTAGATATATATATTATACAATGTAGGAGTGCACATTTATAAAAAGCAGGTATATATATACCTACTTGTCTTTGACCGAAAAATTTAAGGCTTGGTAAGGAAAACATCTTAGAACACTAGCACTATTTCCCCTCCAAAATGATAAAATTCCTTGCTCTTTGGGAATTCTTCTCAAACAGTCCATTATTCCTGTTTCATCGATATAAAAAGTCTGTTAAAATAGCTCAATGTGTTGTAGCCAGACCTCCTTTCTCTACCTATAGAAGAAAGTTGTTTTCCCTTGCACTACAGCAACTCTATATAGAACTTTCAACGTGAAAGATTTTTTTCCATCTCTGAACGAAAAACATTTGGACTAGGACTCATTTACTTTCATGTCACCTACATACATTATTGCGGAAATAGTGAACGATTCTATGTGAAATATCTGCACAAAATGTTCTTATCTATATGAGGAAGTATTTTCATGATTATTAATAGATTGGGAATAGTGTCATTGGGTCGATATTATTATATTCAGGTACACAACACAGTTACTTAGTCATCAGTTTTATAGTTTTACCATGGGCTGATAGACGTTAATCGTTAATATATATACCTTTATATTCCTGTTCAGGTGATATACTTTTAGCAGATTTCTGTACTTGTAATATAAGCTTGATACGCTCAAACGGAGCGATTGCGGTAACAGCCAGAGCTGCCGAAGTGCCCCCTGAAAAGAAATTCGTGAGGAAAGTGTTCAAATACCAAGGTTTCTTTTGGATTTTTGCTTTGCCCGGTTTGTCATCATCTGTACTTTTTTTAAGCACATGAGAACTGAAAAAATAGAAGATATATAATATACAAAAGCCATTCATCACGTCCACGTCCTCCGGTCCTCCTGTTTAATTTTTTGATTGTCTTCCGGAAGAACTTACATGGAAGGTGTTTCTCGCATTTCTAAGTTCTACATTTGTTAAAAGGAGTTTTCATCGGTAATCTCGACTGGAACTGGAAGTGCTAGGGTAAAAGTCAAAATCCCAATAATTGGACTGAATCAAAATCAAAGAGACGCTAAAACTGTTTTCCAGAGAACCTGCCACAATGAACAGTGACACTGACAGCTCTGTAAACTAAACTGGAACAAAACTCAGGAACGAAGAGTTATTCTTGGAAGATATTGAGCGGTTTAATTTAAACTTTGAGCTGAGTTGTCATCCTACTGTTCATCCAGCCAGTGTCAGTCACTCGCATTTAGCTCATTTTAGCATTACAGGCATTACACAGTCTTTGATGATTAGATGTGAGTTGCTTTGTTGACTTCCGAAATTCCAGCGTCAATACAATGACTTCATAACATTGTCACATCCAATAAATTGTCGTAATAGTTACTTGACCGCGCGGAGGATTGTTTAATGTCATATACTTTGTTTTGTAGTTGCAGTTCTAAAGGGTCAAAAATAAAGGATAGCCAACTAAACTACCCAATATTGTCCCCTTCACCCTTCAGTTCCTCTTCTGTGACTGTCACGTCATTTTCCTTTACACAGATTGCCAATTGAGCACCGGTGGTTTTCCTGGAAGAATTCTTAACTACGTACCATGGTAATTACGATTTACATTTATGACTACTATTTACTATTGACTAATCCACTTGAAATTTTGGTGTAAAAGATGTGACATATCCGAAAATAGGAAATGTGTGCATTTCGCATCGCTATTTTACGTATTTTTAAACACCACATTGATCAGTTAATTTCCGTAAATGATCTTGAATGTATTTAGGTCATTAGGTGTAATTTCGTGGTTGGATGAGTATTTAATAATATAATAGTCCTTGTCCATTATATAATTAATTTTAATTATAGATGCTATTCAAGCTGCGGGCAATTTAACCGTATTTATTTCATATTTTGACAGACAAACTGATAAGCAATATCCACAAATAACGAATAGTTTAAAGAATATTATAAAATTATAACTCATATGGGTTTGCAGGAAGAGCAGGGATTTACCGAAAGATTTTTGTTTAAATATTGTCGTTTTATGAAATGTAGCGGATATCTATATAACTACGATTTTAAAAGTGAAAAGATGAAAGACGAGGTATTAATGTAATTTTCTGTGTAAAAGACCATGAAAAAATCGGTCACAAATTACTCAAAGCTCAGTATTTTACTCAATAAAATCCAAGCAATGGGTCAGGGCATTAGTTTGGATGGTGAAGGTGAGCGAAGTGCTAAAAAGGAGATCGCACCGACTCGGAATTCATTCAATAACGTAAATGACTTAAATACAATACAAAACATGCTGATTGATGAGTACCTTCACTGTTGCTTTTTCAGTTTTGTCTTTTAGAAATTGTCACCACGCTATGAATTATTTTGCAAATATTATTATGTCCTCCCATACGTATAAATATGGATGGCCGGAAATGTAGTTTCATTCGGTTTTATTTCTTCAACTGATTAGTGCATTGCATGAAATATTATTTGCTATAAAAAGCATTTTATTTTAATTTAAGTTATATGAGAAATATTATAATAATTAATAGCTGTTTTTACCAATTGTACGTTCACTTATAATAATCATGCAGCTTTTAAAATTTTGCAATTTAAATCCTTTGTTTCAGCCTTTGAAACTGGAAGTAAAGAGAAAACTTACGGCGAGGTCAGATCGAGTCAAATGTGTCGATCTCCATCCCAGTGAACCTTGGCTTTTGGTTTCTCTCTATAACGGAAATGTTCATATCTGGAATCATGAAAGTCAACAGCTTATAAAAACTTTTGAGGTACGCATTTTTAATACGAATTAAATTAAAACATATCGCACTGGTTGAAAGGACAATCGGTAATTTGAAACGTTTTATTTAAAAGGTCTGCGATCTACCCGTGAGAGCTGCAAAATTTATTCCGAGAAAGAATTGGGTAGTAACTGGCTCCGACGATGTACAAGTTCGAGTGTTCAACTATAACACTCTTGAACGTGTCCATTCGTTTGAGGCACACTCTGATTATGTCCGTTGTATCGTTGTCCATCCAGTTCAGCCATACATTTTAACAAGTAGTGGTATGTGTATTTGTCTTATTAGTTACTTATCAATTGCGAACTTTATGAAACGTGAGGATTGTTTTAAGAGGATTTATGGGGACTTACAGATGACATGGTCATCAAGCTGTGGAACTGGGAAAAATCTTGGTCGTGTCAGCAAGTTTTTGAGGGCCATACCCATTATGTAATGCAAATTGTTATTAACCCGAAAGATAATAACACATTTGCGTCAGCATCTTTAGACAGAACTGTGAAGGTAACAATCTATTTAAAATTACAATAATTAATAATTATGTATCATGCACCCTTGCCTTGTGGTTATTATAGTGGCATGTGTTTTATTTTCTTGTTCCATTGACAAAAGGTATGGCAGCTGGGCTCATCAACTCCGAATTTCACCTTGGAGGGTCATGAAAAGGGTGTGAACTGCGTGGACTACTACCATGGCGGAGAAAAGCCATACTTGATTTCTGGTGCAGACGACCGTCTAGTAAAAATATGGGACTATCAAAATAAGACATGTGTGCAAACATTAGAAGGTCATGCCTCCAACGTGTCAGCGGTAGGCTTTCATCCTGAACTACCAGTTATTTTGACTGGATCCGAGGACGGAACTGTTAGACTGTGGCATGCAAATACTTACCGATTAGAAAACACACTGAATTATGGATTGGAGCGTGTTTGGGCCATAGCTTGCTTGAAAGGCTCTAATAATGTCGCAGTTGGTTACGATGAAGGCAGTATCATGTTCAAAGTAAGTACTTACAACAAAGAAGAATGTAAATGTCTATGGTAGAATAAGTTCCCGAAAAAAAGGCTTCATGTACATGGAGGTTGTTGAGTAGTTTGTTAACGCTATGATGAATATCTTTGCACCTTTTTGTTTCTCAGCTTAAAATTTATTACTTTTCTGTTTATGTAACACATTTGTTAAAACTTATTCCTGTCAAATAATATTTCTATCACATGCATCGCGATGGAATCTGTTTTTCGTGTATAATTGAAACAATAATCATTCAAAAATATTCAATTAATTGTATCGGGGCATAATTTTTAAATTAAAATTCGTAGGCTGGTAGAGAAGAACCAGCGGTTTCAATGGACACAAGTGGCAAAATAGTATGGGCCAAGCATTCAGAAATTCAACAAGCTAATTTAAAAGCTTTGCCCGATGGAGCAGAAATTAAAGATGGGGAGCGACTACCTCTGGCCGTTAAAGACATGGGAAGCTGTGAAATATATCCCCAAACAATAGCTCATAATCCCAACGGAAGGTAAGTGTTTTGTTACCGATTTCCAGCACACTTTATTAGAGACATTTGTTATTATTAGTATTGCATTCTTATGCTTTAATAAGCAATGTTATGAAATTCTTTGTCTAGTTCTAGTTTTGTTCAAAGTGAAAATGTTTCTTTGCAACTATGTTACAGATTTGTTGTCGTTTGCGGAGACGGCGAGTTTATAATTTATACGGCCATGGCGCTGAGAAATAAAGCTTTCGGACCAGCACAGGAATTTGTTTGGGCTCAAGATTCTTCTGAATATGCCATAAGAGAAAGTACTTCTTGTGTTAAACTTTTCAAGAATTTTAAGGAGAAGAAGGTTTTTAAGCCTGAATATGGAGCAGAAGGTTAATAGTCCGATTTTATTCCTATATTAAATATTGCCGTGTTCTGGTAAACTTAATGTAGAGGAATTATTATTTGCCACAGGAATTTATGGGGGCTTTCTGCTCGGCGTAAAGTCCGTTTCTGGCTTAGCTTTTTATGACTGGGAAACACAAGAGCTCGTGCGACGAATCGAAATTACTCCGAGAGCTGTGTACTGGTCTGAAAATGGAGAACTTCTTTGCATCGCCACGGAAGACAGTTATTTCATTTTGAAGTACAACGAAGCGGCTGTTGCTAAATCCCGAGAAACTAAGGATGGCGTTACAGAAGATGGCTATGATGATGCGTTTGATGTGAAAACAAACCCACTTTAACTATGCTAATGAGTCTTCAAATATTAAATCCTTCAATAATATTTCAATTTGTCTCTTACTTGCCTATCGTAGGTGATAGCCGAACATCAAGAAACCGTAAAAACAGGAATATGGGTCGGAGATTGCTTTATATACACAAATAGCGTTAACAGACTTAATTACTTTGTTGGCGGAGAAATCGTCACCGTGTCTCATTTGGACAGGTGAGTTTTAATCATAAAAAACTGCCCTGTACGTGTTCATTATCCATTATGTATTTCTGAGCGTACTGAAACAATTTTTGGAATTTTAGGACGATGTATTTACTGGGATACATTCCCAAAGACAATCGACTGTATCTTGGGGACAAAGAATTAAATGTAGTTTCGTACGCTCTTCTTGTTTCCGTTCTTGAGTATCAAACTGCTGTAATGCGGCGAGATTTCGAGACTGCAGACAAAGTCTTACCAACCATTCCCAAGGATCAGAGAACTCGTGTTGCTCACTTTTTAGAAAAACAGGTATGATTTTATTTTATGAGCCTGTCCATTATAAATTACCATGATGTTTTTGAAGCAGTGTGATATTTGATGTGAATAAATTTTTAATGATCATATTTGATATGTAGGGCTTCAAGCAACAGGCATTGGCTGTATCATCAGATCCTGAACATAGATTTGATCTAGCGTTGCAATTAGGGGATTTGAAAGTGGCACATCAAATAGCCCAAGAATCTGACAGTGAACAAAAATGGAAACAATTATCCGAACTGGCCATCAACAAATGTCAGTTTTCCCTAGCCCAAGAAGCTTTGCATAAGGCACAAGACGTTGGTGGTCTACTTTTGTTAGCTACTTCTGCAGGTAAAGTTTTATTCGGGTTCGATTGTTGTAACTGTTTATCTTGTACTTATGAAGTACATAATGCTAAAATAATATTTTATTTAATAGGCAATGCCGAAATGGTGACAAAGTTAGCCCAAACGGCTGAAGCAACTGGTAAAAACAACGTATCTTTTACGTCCTACTTCTTACTGGGGAACTTGGAAAAGTGTCTGGACATTTTAATCAACACTGACCGCCTCCCTGAAGCTGCTTTTTTTGCAAGGTAATTTATAGTACTCTTACTGTTTTAAATATAACATTTTTAGCGTGTTGGTATCAGTATCACATTTGCAATTGCAAACGAATGGGATATTTCATCATATGCATATGCACTGATAATTGTATGGATTGTTTTTGTTGCAGAACTTATTTACCTAGCGAAGTTCCAAGGATAGTTTCTCTATGGAAAGATTCTCTGTCAAAATTCAGCGAAAAGGCAGCCCAGAGTCTTGCTGATCCAATTCAGTACGAAAATTTGTTTCCCGATTATGTTGACACATTGAAGGCGGAACAGTATGTTTCAAAGGAAAGAAAAGCGCAACTTCCCGCATCAGCCCACGCAAATATACCGGTATGAAACTGAGTAAAAATCTTTGTGCAAAATGAAAACTAGCTACAACTAATTTGTAATTCCTCATTAGGGTACTCATGAACGAAATCCCATTCAAGAAATGAAAGCTGCCGAAGCTCAAGGAAAATTTCGCTATGTACCTCGCGATGATATAGTGGAGGATGGAATTCCTGCTCCTGAAAAGGAAAAGCCTCTGTATGCGTCTCCACCTTCAGTCCCAATGCAACAAAGAACACCTTTTGAAAGCAATCGGAACAATCCTATTCCCCAAGTAACAAAATCTGTTTCACCACCGCCGCCAGTAGTGCCTATTCCACCTGCCCATGTTCCAGCTCCTGCTCCCGTATCCAACCAAACTATCAGTTCACTTCTCTCTGATGATTTCATGGATCCTGAACTAGATTTGGAGCTTGAGGGAATTCAATTGGACATGGATGTTGCGGTAAAGACTTCTACATAAAATAAATTTATTTTGGCGCGATGAACACTCGCTCGTCGGTCTTAACTTTTTATTATTCTAAATTATTTGACTGTACTGTTATTGTCTATTGTTTATTTGTTGGATACTCTGTGTATAGTATACAAAATTAAACTTGGAGGTTTATAGTTCTAACTATTTTGGTATTGATTACAGGATATAAATTTGGATGAGGACCTTCTGGACGATGACTAAATAGTAAATTGTTATCACGAATGTTGATTCAGATCTTCACAACTCTGCAATTGTGCAATTTCAGTCTCGTCGTTATACAGTTAGTAAAAATTCAACGGAACTTAAATTGTAATCTGACATGGATGGACTTGATTCAATATTCGTGGTGGCCAATAAATATATTATAGCGATCGTTTTACCGATTCTTAAGTCGAACAGTAATGAATGATGAAATGAAGCCTTGTTGATTGTTTCTGAGGATTGAAGGTGTATGTAACTTTTATGAATGGTAAAATAAGAGCTATTTAATATGTCTGTAATGTAAATGTATGGAGTAGTTCAGTAGTTCTGAAATCTTTTTGTATATATAATATGTATTTTTTGCGAATCATGTATTCGTATATGTGCTACTACTATTATCATTTGGTTTTTTATTCTCCTAAATTCCAAATATCTACTACCTACGTTGTGAGATGAGACGTCAGATTATTTATTGTTTGTCAGTTCGTTGTCGACAAAGACTTTACAATCAGTCCCCTCCCTCATGCTATTATTATATCGCTGCAATATCAACAGTTTAGTTAACTGTTATTTTCAAGCCAATTGAAAATGTAGATTCATTTTGTCTTTTCGTTGTAGATTAATAAAGAGATTAAAATTACA
The DNA here is from genome assembly GCA_019776505.1 of Tomocerus nigrus. NCBI lineage: Eukaryota > Metazoa > Arthropoda > Collembola > Entomobryomorpha > Tomoceridae > Tomocerus > Tomocerus nigrus. Next base: position 46,308 of record JABASI010000121.1, on the reverse strand, counting down.
TCCGAAGTTCATTTATTTTTTATGACTATTAGTAAATGGGCATGTATAGACATCGCAGTGGCAGTACCATCTTTTAAGATTGAATTTTCGTTAAAACATGTTTATTTGTAAGTGATAAAGTAAATAGAGGTACATTTCCTTTAGGGTTTAGACCTTTAGGTTACGATACGACATGACTAAATTGTTATTTAAACAATAATAGCAATATTATATTATTTATTACGAAAACAGTGCACTGGTATTTTGTTATTGAGCTCTTTACCCTCGTCGGATATATAAGTAGCATAAAATTAAAGTAAAATTATTATTAATTATTAACTATAGGTACTAAATGAAATAAAACCAGTAAAATTGTTTGCCATAGTAGGTCGTAATAGTAAATTAGAATGAGACTCTACTCCGCATTGCTAAGCATGAGCAACGAAAATAATGTCGCTAAATAAGGTTGAAAGAAAGAGGTAGCTAGGAATCTTTGTCGTTTTATGTATACCTAAATCCTTCAATTTTAAACCTTAATTTAAATTAAACCATGCAACTTAATATCACAATGTCCATGTTAATCTATTGTCTTAAGCCGAAGCGTACATATTGTAGCAAATAATCAAAGTCTAAACATTATTGGTATTTTAACTGTGAGGTTCCTAAGCCTGGATAGTTTGGAATTCGTACATAAGGAATACATGCCCTTTTATTAGTTAGGTGGTTAGATCGATACTTTTCCTGCGTATCATCATAACCGTAACTTTACATTGCTTTGGTGGTACTAAAAATGAAGCATTACATTTTACTTCGAAGGTAGATGGTATGGTACAATGGCTGATAAAATGTAAATGTAATTTACGAACTACTACCTATTTTGTTTTCGAAGTGACTGCTACAGATTAATAATAAGGCAAAATAATGGAATTCGCATCACATCAACCAATTATTGATGTTATAAAAAGGGCACAAGAAATTTAAGGAATGATCAGTGATTCATAGATTTCGTAATTATAGCAATTACTAAAATTATGATACGTTAACGCCCTAATGTAGGCTAGTCTGAATGTGAACAATAACAACATAATTATTTGTTATTACATCATTATGATTTGTCTTACTAAATATTATTATTACATGCTAAAAATTCATTATGCTAAAATAGCTGCTTTTATGAAGTATTGCTAATTGCTAATTTTCAATAACAGTTTTATGTTTATGAGATGAGTATAAACATCTTTGAGCTAATTTTTGAGTAGCATTTAAAATCACGATCAATTGACGTTAATTGCGGAGCGTCAGGAACCACATTTGTTAACTTTGCAGAAGCATTGTTAACCCACTTAACCGCAGACGTTACTAACTTTTTAGGATTCAATAAATGAGCAGCAGAACAAAATCCCATAAGTTTCGATACAGACATTTGCATTTCAATATTATTAAAGTTACCAAACCATGAACCATGTACTAAAATTGCCTTACAATGGTGTAATACAATCACCCAACTGATAATCAGTCATTAAATTGGCATTACAAAATTTCAATCAGGTAGGTAGCTAATTCAGAATTCAATTTTCACCAATGGTGGTTATTGCCATAATTATATTATTTCAAAGTTATGAAGGGTTTTCCACAATTACGTTAAAAATAATATTTGGTGGATACATTAAAAATGCGAAACTATTGAATCATGTAAATGCAACATAATTTGCCGTATACAATGCTTTCACATACACAATTACCTATATTATGTCTATCTAAAGTAGAAAATTACTTCGGTGCTGGACAACATAGTTAGTTTAATTAGGTAATTAATCGTCACTGTGGTCAGGATCTGAATCATTTTTACCCACAAAAACAACTTCACATGAACTTCCGGAATGGAAACCATTGTTTGAATCAACGGATGGATGTTTTCTAATGGTTGCACCTGCCACACCTTCGCTGATATCCAACTCTTCCTTTCTACTTCTTTCTCTTTCAGATTTGCCTTTCCTCCTTCGACTAGAATTTTCATCAGAATTTTCGTTAGAATTTTCTCCCTCCCCAGATTCTAGCATCTGCCATGAAGGGATTCCCGGAGACGACGGAAATTGATTTCGACTTAAAAGTAAGCTTTTGATGGCTGTTAGTTCATTCTTGACTTCTAGAAGCTCGTAATTACTTTTGGACTTATGCAACCCTTGTTGACTCTGTTGCATTGCTTTTATTAAATCCTTCAGCTCAACGACATTCTCATTCAGCTTAGTAATCGATGTTAGCAATTTTTCATAGTTCTGCTCTTGACGAGATCGAGTACCAAATACTCTTGGTGCTATGTATCGCTATACAAATCAAACCCATTTTCTTTAAAAAATATTTCTGGGTTTTGTGAGCACACATTAGCAGCTTAAAACATACACAATCGTTTTAAAATAAATTAAAATCGAATGTACCTTCCAAAAGGAGTATAAGCTATACGATCCTATAGAAATCAGAGCGACCATGTTTGCCACATCTTTAGCTTTTATCCAAAATGACGTTCTTGGCGTGTCATAGTATGGCCTTGACGAAATACCGGAAATATTCTAGAAATGCAGATTTTAATGTACTTTTATTTAAAAACTGTAAAAAGATTGTAACTTGTAGGTAGCAATAAAAATAATAGTCTCAATGGTACATTTACATTGTTTTGCTCGTCTGTATAAGCCCCAGCTTTCTGGCATGCTAACTCGACCTCTTGATCGGATAAACCTTTCTTCCTCAGGAACTTTTGCTTTTGTGACAACGTCGTGGGCCGCACTCGTGGATTTAAAAGAAAGCTGACTGCAGTATTTATCTGCAAAATTAAAAAAATTGGGGTTTATAACCATGCAATTGCTTATTCCATAATATTATATAATATTTAAGGGACTTTACTAAGTGTTCCCTGGGATGTTCAATAGGAATAGTAGACACAATGGTTCCCCCCGCGTCTGGATTACTGTCCATTTTTGGGCTCGAGTTCAATTCACCCAGTCAATTACGAATCACCTTGATGCTTGAATCAAAAAAACACAAATTCAATGAAACGTTTTATGCATGTATTATGTACCTTATTAAAACCTGTACAGTCTGTAGCGTTTATCTTATCTTGCATGAACATTTAACAAATTAATTTTTTGGTAAGTCATTAAAAGTTCGTTCACTTCAATCACTTTACCTGTTCTTTCTGTCAATGCAAATTCTAAAAGCTTCCGGAACACACACGCACAGTAATAATGTCTTGTTGTCTATATAATATACAATACTGTTACATTTACATACCTAATTTACATTCACATCACATTATTATTTGCAAAATAGGTACAATACAGAAAATTACAATTGTGCAAAATATGTGAATAATACCATTCAAACTTAAAAGTAAAACTAGGTAAGTAGCTTTAGCTCTAGCTAGCAGGACACAGATGTAATTTTTTTGCGACTTTTTTAACTGTGATCGTACAGTTCATTTTTAAATGTAAATAATATTTTCCAAATCATCTTGTCTATAACACAAGATAAAACGGTACAAGATACAGATACATACAAGTATAACACAAGTAAGATACAGACAGGTCACACTCGCAAGTATAAAGATTTACCAAGGATATGCATTTCATTTTAGTGGCGGTAACATTACACTCAAATAGAAATGCTACGGTAGAGACCTCTAAGGGATATTACATATGGACTTAGAAACCTTTACTTGCCATGAAGGGCATCTACTATCGATTTGCTTGTATTACTCGGCAATGTGCTTTGCCAATCTTTCAATCGTCCATCACGCACTCATTCGGTTCTGTTGTTATTTGCGGCTTCAACAAAATTTTAGCTGGTAAGTTGATTAAAATTTCTTCTTGTTTCAAAAAAATGGAATTATTTAGTGTAATTTTTGTTGCAATGCATGCTAATACATTGATTAGGTTGTAACACTGTTGAAAGGACGTTTTAACAGAAANGAATTATTTAGTGTAATTTTTGTTGCAATGCATGCTAATACATTGATTAGGTTGTAACACTGTTGAAAGGACGTTTTAACAGAAACTGCTAAGACAGTTAAGCTTTAACTATTGTGGATATTTCAGTCTCACTCAAAGAGCAAGATTGCAACTGCAATCTTACAAATCTCTATGTAATTTTGGCGGACAGCAGGCAGATGTAGAGTAAAATTATCCCATTTTGTATCCTAAAATTGTCTAATTGGATCATAATATAGATTTTTACTCCTTGCAGACGTAAATAAAAATCTTTGTCTTTGTTATGTCAAGTTCGACAAAAAATCATCAAATCACACTGCAAAAGACAATCCAAAATCTAAATCCAATACAGTTAAAAATATCATGCATGTTTAATTTAAGCATTGCAGTAACATGCAGATGCGATGCAAATGAATGTATTGTAAAACATTCACCATTACATCCTCCATTCCAGAGATTCTAGGCAGTAGTTTCCTCTTTATGGATTTTGTTTTATTGTTTATAAGTAAAATACGTTTATGCAACATGTATGTCATTACACAAAGTAGCAATAATTTTATTAACTATCAACTATTAATACTCGTTTTTTTAGCTCAAGATGGGTAAGATTATGAAACCAGGAAAAGTAGTGCTCATTTTAAATGGGCGCTACGCCGGCAGAAAAGCAATTGTCGTAAAAAACAATGATGATGGTACGTCGGACAGACCTTACGGACACGCCGTCGTTGCCGGTATCGACAGATACCCCAGAAAAATTACGAAACGAATGAGCAAAGAGAAAATTAAGAAGAGGAATAAGTTAAAGCCATTCTTTAGAGTAAGTCAAAGCTTCAACTTTTGAATTTGTCAATTTGTACGTATCTGGTAAACCTGTGTTTATAAAATGGATTTTATATTTACTTATGAAATTGTTTTCAGGTGCTTAATTACAACCACTTAATGCCTACACGTTACACAGTGGATATTCCCTTCGGTAAACAAGAGCAAAATGTCAAAACTCTCCGTGATCCAATGAAGAGAAAGAAGGCTCGCTACCAAATCAAAACTAAGTTTGAAGAAAGATACAGGAGTGGGAAGAATAGATGGTTTTTCCAGAAACTCCGATTCTAATTTTTGTCTTACAACTTTTCCAATAATGTCTGAATCGGATAAGTAAAGATATTGATTCTACACATTTTAACTACTATTTATTTACAGTTGCTAAATTGCTATTATATTTTTAATTGGTAATATCGGTTTTATTAGTTCCTTGCATATTACATATAGGTAGATAATGTAAATCATATTTATAGCCGTATCTGGAAGTTTAGCCATTTGGAATACAATAGAGATAGGAGATTAATTAACAATAGGGTACATAAAAATTCGACGAAATCTTCATTTTTTCTTAAGATCTTGAACGTGCCTACTAGCTTGTTGTGAGTAGAAGTTTTGAGCTTCCCTATCCATTACCCGGGTCTTTAAAACGATTAATACTGGAATACAGTGTTTATTTTCCACAGATCTAAGATTTAGTGTCATAGGTTGTGGAACTGGCATTTTTGAAATTCCTGGAATCTGTTTAAATTAAATTATTGGAACTAAAAGTGTTCTGTTTCAATTAAAAAAAACTGTTAAGTGGAAATTAATTTTGTATGATCATACCACACGTAAAGGAACAATAGCTTCTCCAAGAAAATCGTTTTTTGATAGCATATCATAATCTTTTACTGTAAGTACTAAAACGGAATTAGGTTTTTCACAATCATGAGCAGAAGCACTCCAGTAGAATTTCTCATCGTAAGTGGGATTTAAAGTTTTCCATTTTATGGTCGTTTTATGCTTTTCTTCCTGTAGTTTTTGTTTCAATCAAAGAATAATATTTTATCCATATGAATATGCATTTATACTAACCCTGCTACCTATACATAATCCTGCCCGGGCTAGACATAATTATGCTAGACATTTCATTGTGTTCTATAATTCTATATAATATGTACCCCTGGAAAAGTAGATTCTGGCATCAGTTCAAGTTCAACGATTGGGTCGCTGTTAGGTTCACTTTTCTTACATAGTCTCCAACAGCTACTTTCGTCGGCTGCCGTTAACCCTGATACAGAAATGACTTCACAACTTAATTTTCCTTGCCAGAAGGACAATCTGATGCGGATGAATCCATATTTTGGCAAGGATTTAATGTGCTAGACATTCATAATTCATAATTAGTTACTTTTTTCTCTTTTGTACAATAATCTAAAAGAATTTCAATATTTACCAATTGTTCGTCACCCCTTTGCCCATAATATGTTTCGATGAGGATTTTCGTTTTTAATGTCATGAATTTTATTAGTTCTAAGGTGTCAATAAATTGTTGCGAGTAAATGTCATTTTCTCGAAGACCGGCCCCATTTCCTTCGAAATAAGTTTTGAGAATAGGAAAAAGTTGCAGGACTCGGGTGAAGAAAACCATTTGTTCATTCTGATCACCGATTGTGGTTTGGGTAGTGACATTTGTAAATTCTTCGCATATTACATGCCAAAACAATTTTAACATTCTGATGAAATTTTGCTCCATTAGGCATTCCTGCAGAATCCGAATGTTTTCTTCTAAATATTCTAAAAGAGGTTCCAAGGCATCTTCCAAATAATTACTATTCGCTGTTTCTAGAAATTCGAACGCTTGCTGTATTCGGGCGTTAATCTGAAGTTGAAACATTATTTAGAAAAGTTTTTGCATCTAGGTAAAAAAAGTAACAAGTATTCCCCATGTCCCCATTGCCCCTTTAAATATCCTTACTTCTGGGCGGAGACGACTTGAAACTCCAGCTAAAATACCTTTGAAATGGATTTCGACATTGAACAGAGTTTTGGAAATAACATCATCCAGCCTTTTTCTATACGCCATGGTTTCCTGTGTGGTGCCGCAGACTTCATTTAATTCATGTAGAAGGTGATACATTACTTCGTTTGGAATTTTCATCATGTATTCCTAAAATATTTAAAAATCTTTATTTAACTACCTACAGACATGTCTTGAATATTTTCATGGCATTTTACGTACTTTTACGTATTCGATGTTATTCAAGGCAGTGCAAAATCTTTCGGAAATGTCAAAACGATCCACAGTGTCAAAATATCCTTCTTTGTCCATTTTCTTATGTTTTAAATTGGCATACAGATCCGTGTAATAGCAAATGACTTCAAGAAGGAAATTTAGAATAACATAACTTTCAGGAATGTCAGGCCAGGCCAATTTCTTCCAGAAAGTAAGCAGTTGGTAGAAAACATTTGCAGTGTCAACAGCAGAGCTACTTGTTTTTATGTACTTGTCTTCCGTTATAACATTGTCAATATTAATTGCTTTGCTAATAACTTCCGAACCCCTAATGAGAGCAAATCCTAACCACAGCACAAGAATCGGACGAAACCATCTGTGATAAAGGTTTAGGTAGTAATAATCCGGCTTCTCTTCAAATTCAAAGAATAAATAAGCAAAAAACATGCACAAAATTGTATTATTTGTCCATTTTCTAAGATAATAATTGTACACGTTTAGTTTATTGACGAAAGCAGCATACCATACTGAAAAATCTCATCTTGCGTTTGTACAAATTCTTGCGTGAATCCATATAAATCAAATAAAGCTCTAGAAAGATCTCTTTCCTCATCTTTATTTGTCTTAAGAATCCTTCTTAGTTTACAGTTATCATCATATAATTCTAATATTGTCCAACAGACAGCTTCTACATCGTGAATAATCATCTTTTGAAATTCGTGATAAACAATTGGCATATATTCTGTCATTCCATCCAGCCAAAACAAAGGGCTCCATTTATTAGTTCCAATGAATAGCACCTCGTTAACTTCATTAATTACCTTTACGATTAGAAATATTTGTTCTCATTTTATGCATGGACTATTTCTTGCATGCTAATTATTGCTCTTACATATATTCCCTAGCAGCCAGGTTAAATATTTCACATTTTAGATGTGATCATTATATGAAATAGCTTACCGAAGCAACAGAAGCTACTAATTGGTGCCTTTTCATACCAGGAAAGATCTGTACCAATTCGGCAAACTTCATTTCATACCATTCTAGGATGGACATTCGTAGTGCAGCTTCGAATAGCCAGATAATAATTTGCAATGTACGTGAATCTGACAGTTGAGACAGAATTTCTCTACAGTGCTTAAAAGATTTTACAGCCTCTCGTACCCTCTCTTCAGTTTCATGCAAATGATTCCGTATGATCGGACAAATATCTTCCTTAACCGTTTTCAACATAGTTGCTTCAATATCTGAATATTTATTATCTTGTGTATCGTCCATTTGGCTTTGAGAATTTTGACCATTGCTCAAATTGCTCATCCTTCTACCTTCAGCTTCTCTTTCAATACTCTTTCTCACGACACCATCCAATGCAGTTAATCTATTTTGTAGCCCATTGACATCTAAATGGATTTTTGCATACGCGTTCCATCTTATCATACCCTAAAATAAGATACCAAATGAATATCTTTAGTACAATCCACTCTACCTGTTATGTTTATATAATATTGCAATTATCGTTAAATTCGTTAATTAGAGGACACTTAAGTCCTCCGTCCTCGAGAAATTAAAAGAGCAAAAACCTCTGTCCCGAAGGACAGAGTTGCTGTCGTCACGTATGAAGTACGTCTTAATGAAATAGGAATCTTACTTCCTTACGGAAAGTGGCTTAACAGAATTTATACGAAAGGGTTACTTTCATCACTTTATATTAATTACTCGTATGCCATAAAATAAATTTTGCATTCAAATATTTTGCATAAAAATCTACAGCATTTGAAAAACGAAAGAAATTTTGAAAAACATTAGAGTTTTTGGAAAGTTAGGCATTCAGCTGAGTTGCCGCTCCTAATGATAAATCCGGCAACACCAGTTTACATTTTTTACTACCAATACTACCGCTACCAAGCAGAAAGGCCGTGTGCGTGTGCATTGTGTGGAAAAAGCTGAACTATAAAATTTGTACACAGGGATGTACTGTACATCTATAGTGTGAGTTTGATACAATTTTAAGGAATACAAATGAAAACTGTTTCCGTGAATGTGTCTCAAATCAAATCTCAACAAAATTGTAGTCTATTAATTCATATCATGAAAAGCAATTTAGGGAATTTGACAAGCTATTATTATTGATAACAACTTGCCTGACTATCTTCACTAATGCCGTTTTGCAGAGCATATTGAAATAACAAACAAGTCGCTTCTTTGGGAATCGTGCCGTCCCAGTCACCACTTCCATTGGCTTTTAACTTTTCTACTTGCAGTACCAAATCCCATAGTTTCTCTAGCATGGCTTTTGGCTCTACAACTTCTTCCTTTAATTTCATATCAAAAGATTTGCGTACTTAAGAAAAGGGGTCAACTCTGTCGTTTAGGAATTTTGGGATACCTTTTTCTTACATAGTGCCTTCCATGCCTATACGCATGAACTAGCCAAATTTGAAGTTTGATTTTCCCGTGAGGTAGCTTGTCTTTAGTGTGAGCTTTACCTTCCAAGTTAAACCAACCGTGTAAACCTTCAACTGGAATCTAATAACATAAATTAATTTTTTACATATTCTTCTGTTATTATTCGCATGAAAGTTCACGGACATCTTTTGGTTAAGCCATGAAAACAATTTCATATTGCCTCAGTATGGAGAAGAAATGGTGTACCTCTGTAAGTTTGATGGTAACTTTCCCCAAAAAATCATCCGGCTTCCTTTTGCGTTTGGAAGTACTGCTACTGCTGCTTTGATTTCTGTGCAAGGATTCATCAATATCTTCATTTGTATTGGTGCTCTTAAAGGTTTTTATCGCTCTTAAAACATGGTCACTATTACTTTCCCCATCATGATCCCAGACCTACATTGTAAATTATGTTTGAAAGTGTCTTTGTTTCATTTATCAACATTTTTAGGGAAAGGGTTTACTGTCACCTCAACGGCAAGGATATCAATTCCGGGTCTAAGCGCTAAACATTGGAACCTTTGTTCCCATCTTGGAGTGAGAGTTTGCATCATAACAGAAGTTTTAATATAATCTGGTACATTTTCGTAGATTTGATCATATCTGTGTTCAGCATTGGGTCGGATTCGATCCTTTTTATGTTTAAACTTCTTTGGTTTCAAGGGAGAGCCGATATTAATAGTTTGCCATTGCTTCTGGTGCAGCTGAAATATCACAGTCTATTTATCCATTAATTTTTTCACAAATGAGAATAGCCCTAAATGATGGAGTAGTACATTGTAGAAAACAATATTTCTCACCGAATCTTCCGTTTCAAGAGCTACGACACAGTAAGGATCGGAAAGATTATTGGGATCTTTAGCTTGGAGTCCATCGGCTTTGATGACTTTAACATTTACGATGGTAAAAGGGAAAGGTTCACTTTCAACATGTTCATTGACCGCTTTCTGTTCCTGTAATGAATAATAAAATATAATTGGACTAAGCCACAACTGCTGAGTATAGAATCCTGGAAAACGGATTGTCTTGGAAGAAAATGATATAATCTAATAAGTCGTTCTAGGGAAAGCAAAGAGCCAAGAAGCTTTGAACGAACCTTTCCATCGACGCTAAATGTTTCATGAGCATAAATAGTGATTTCCTCTTGATTGCTCGGAAATCTCTGACTAGGTTTTCCCAGCATATGAGCACAAGTATAAATTGCTTCTTTATATAACATATGACGAGTTACATTTGGCCATTTATCTCCGCCGCCTCCACTATGAGAGAGATTCTGGAGAGATCGAGATTCATGCAACGTAAGCTCAACTGTCGACCTGTTTCCGGCTCTAATGCTCGAACTGGGTTTTTTCTCAGACAACTTCCTACTATTGTCTCCTTTAGTATTTTCATGGCTATCTGAAGAGAGGGAATTAATCCGAGCTCGAAACGAAGCCGGATGTGATCTTGCTCGTTCTCGACTATTCGCACCGTGAACAATAGTCCCACTTGATTTCCCCCTTAATGGATACACTTCTCTCTCTTCCTCTTTCTCATGCGGATGTACAAATTGATCTGATTGAGCTTCTTTCATAACATTCCTCCGGCTCCGTGCATATTGATGTCCATTTTGTGTAATTGCCCCATGGGAATCATTTTCTCGTCTATATACTCCTATTGTTAATTTTTCCTGCTCCATTTATTGAAAAATCTTTGAGATTATTGCTATGATTCTTCTTTTAGACGTTAGCTATTGTCTTACATACACAGAAAAAATATGGTGGTGTTTCTGTAGTGTAGTGTATATTGCTTTCTCTAAAAAAATATTTGGGATGCGAAGATATATTATTATACGCTAATATGCCATGTTCGTTTAGATGGAATTGTATTTATCATTGATGGATGAGTAAAATGAATGAACGATGGAAGATGTTAAAAATGTGAATATGCTAAATGAACTCAATCTATTTCTAAGAAATATTACGAAAGTTTAAAAAATTCAACTATTTATTATACGATTTCTGTTCCAAAAATGTTATCTTCCGTCCTAGCACTACACATAGCAACAAAATGTAAATAGCTCAGAATGAGACAAAAATTCATTTTACCAGAAAAATGTTGGGCAATTTTTGGCCTTGAAGAAATCATAAGAAAAGTGTATGAAATGGATGAGGAATAAAAACACGGTCGATTATGTTTAGGATACGAGAAACCTTTATTCTTTAGTTTAATTCGAGTTCTATCTTCTTATGCTTTCAAATATTAACTCGCCATTGGCAATCATCATATGAATATTATTATCACCATATAATAAATATGACTCGATTAAAACCGTATTCATCTTTTCTGTTCATTAAAACCATACGAGCTTTAGATCGTTTTCAATAGTTATTGCGTACTGTTACTCATTTTTCACACGAATGTTTTGACAATTGATCAAGGAGTTCAATCTTGATGCGTCTTTCTTCATTCCCTCTCTCTTTGCCTTTCTATAACAAGTTCATATTCAGTTCAGATAATATCAGATCAGACAACAGCTTATTATGGCGATTTCTCAATTCATCATTGCAGCTTATTTGATTGTATGTACGGGGAAAAGAGAGGATGAAAGTCACAACTTTCTCTTTCTTTCATCCTCACTTTTCAGAATCACCTTTTCGCTTATGTTACGTACCTTACTTGACTAACTTTTCGCATACAGATACAATCGGGGAATGTACACTGTACATTCTTTAACTTTTACATTACATAGTCGACAAACTTATTGCTTCGCATATTATTTTATGTACGCATCACTATATTTCGTTATATTTTCTGTTCGTCACACACACTGTACCTTATTTACACGTTCTATCCTGACTCTTTTGACAAAAACAAACATATTATAATATCATAATGGACAAGCAGTGACAATAGATATTAATATTTTCTCGCCTGCTTTCTCCTCAAGTCCACTTTCTACATTAATTTGTTTAAAATTGCGTGCGTTGAATAATATAATATGTAAATACATACATAAAGTCACATAAATATATGTTAGTATATACAATCAATTAATACAATTATAATAACATAGACAATATTTCTACGAATATTTACAGAAAAGTCTCAATACACAAGTTTTATAAATCAAACAGTAAATATGTATGTATGTCCAAGAGGATTTTACACCTCTTGGGATAGACTTTTTCTCAGTCTTCGATAAATAGTACTATTATAGCAAACGAAAAAAGAAACAAGTTAAACGATCCATGAGAGAAATTCTGTTCTGTTATTATTAATCAACATTATTAGAGAACAGAGTTTGAAAAAACTTTTAGTACATGTAGTAGAAACAATTAAAAACTCCTTAAAATAGTCGCACGCCAAGAAAAGGCATGTCTTTAAGAACAATGATTAATGTACAGTGCACATTAACATTTCATCACTTCATTCCGTACAATTCATATTAAGTAGGAGATTTTTGTTAAAATCTGGTTTGAGTCTGACTTGATTTGATTTACTTATTCTTAGATTACTCTGTCTTTGCACTTTCTTTCCGAACAATGGTTTCTTGCCTTGAATTAACATATTGAATAGAATATTATTAATATTTTTAAGATTAGTAATTGCTATAGACTATATCTATTTGTATTACATAATTAGTAATAATAGAATATTTAATATAAAGATCAATGTAGTCTTGTACTGCACTGTATTACTATGTCTGTATGTTATGTATGCATTCACTAGGTATGTTCATTACACACTGCACTGTAATAGAATAACTATGTTTGTAAATTGTATGTAGGTATCTATAATAGTATAGTTTTTCGGGTCATATTATGATAACGATATAATTGTCTATTATAATATTAAAAAGAGTTGGATAAAGAAGGGAGAGAAGGGAAATGAGATATAAATCACAAAGATATGAACATCTACTTTTGAAAAGGGCCTTTTTTAGGATTTACATGATAAGTAAGTAATAATATTCAAATATCGCAGCTGAAAGTTAATTTCTGTACTTATGAAAGAGGTACTTATGGTATAATTATGAGATGAGCTAGAGATTATAATACTCGAAATGAATAATATCGAGACAATACAATACAGGACAAGGACAAGACATTGAATATATCTATAAGTACACATTGTATAGACAATCGTACACAATAAGACAGATTATTATGTACGGGCACACATAATAAATATTGTATGATACGTAAATAGTTATTTACATAGATTTAAACATGAAAATTCGACTTTGTCTGTATAAATGTTACGAGTTTCTTCATAGAAATACAATTAACAGCAATGGATAACAATTATTTGTCTTTATAGATTCGGCATATGTAAAGTACAAAACACAATCCCATGTAAATGGATACAATAAAGGACAGCACAAGACATTTAGCTATATAGATACACGTCTAAATATACGAAAAATAATACAAGACACAAGACATACACCGATCGTTACACATAAAATCGTAAATAAGTTAACTCTCTAGCACACGACATGACTACATGACACGCTATAAATGTTTTACATTGAATAGACAGTTCACAGCAGTCGAAAATTGTCAACGGATCAGACAAATTGAGTAAGTTGACTTTCCTTGAACAAGATATGAAATCAATAATACAGTATTGTTGTCAATTCTCTACCAGAGGATGAGAGAAAGAACACAGCAATAATATCAACAACATCAATCTAAATATATATACAAAGATGAGATAGGGAATTACCGGTCAAATATCTAATTGTTCAAGAGTACAATCCTTAGTGTACATGCCCAAATGAACATTTTAGATAGTTATAAGGTACTCAAGGCAGATTACTTTAATAACACATACACATCAGTATTAGGTTGTAGGTTTGTAGGGTGGTATTAAGGATTAAGCCTACATTTTTTGTATTGCATCCTATCTATTGTTGTATGTATGGATTTAAGATAAAGTGTAATTAACTATATGTTTACACATATTAATAATAAAGTTAAATATTTGTATGTTATTATGTATATCGAATGCTATCGACTCATTACGCCCTATAGACAATATATTACGTAATGAAATATAAGGAAATTTTAATGTAAGGTGATGAAAACACGTCTTTTTTTGCCAGTTGACTCTTGTATGTATGTATTTAGTAGCCCTTGCTTGTATTGTAGGTTTTTTTACTATTCTTTTATGTTATAAGTATTTCTTTTTTAGTCTTACTGCTATTTATTTATAAGATTTTGATAAATCTATGGCTTTTCATTTAACTTTAACCATTAGTGAACTGATTTCATCCCTAAGTGTTCCTTTTCCTATTCTTGTTGTTTTTTAATCTGTACTTTTTGTATTCTTAGGATAGCTTAACCTTTTAAATATTATTTCCATTTTTATAGTATCTATCTATTTTTATATTGATTCGATCAACTTTTCCAGAGTTGCTTTATTGCAGCTAGAGATACAGACAGACGGCTTATACAGTATAGTACCGAATTCAAATTGATTGGATTGTTTATTTGCTATTCGAATGTAGTGTATGTGCTATCTTCTTTTCTTAAATACTCGTACATTAACTAAGTATAGTTGATGATTAAAGAGAGAATTTTAGTAAATGTTTGACGTATTGACTCAGTAGCACATACCGGAACTTGCTGCTAACATGTTCAAGTACGTTTCTTTTTCAAGTATGATTGTTTGTACCATGAGCTAAGCTACATTTGTATAGAGCTTTCAATAGGCGTGCATTAGGTCATTGAAAATTATAGCTATACTACTAATTATTGCATCTAATCCTTTTCCTCTTTACTAAGTCACATTCAGTACAGAACATAATAGCCTGCATCTTAATTATCCTAAAATCCATATGCTTCATTATTACTTGCATATTTTGTTGAATTACTTTTACGATTTTTGTAATTAAGAGTCCGTAATATCTGTACTCTGTACTGAACGGACTGATAAAGAATTTCCTTGACTTTCTCTTTCCTGGTTTAAACAATATAGTTACGTATTGCATTTTTAGCTTGATTTTTCTCATTCTGACGATACAATCTACAAATACATACATAGAGAGCAAGATTATAGAATGAAAAATTCAATCCAACTAGGCACTACATTTCGTATGTACTGCATTGTTGAGATCTACTAATAAATAGTATAATATTATAATATGTTTATATATAATTAGTATATATGCATATAGACATGACTAGAAAATATTAAGTCATCCTAGACTACAATGGCTATTTACATATTAGAGAGAGGAGAGAAAGAAATCATATTATCGTATGTTTCTCGACTTACTTTAATAGTAAATGCTCACTCTTCCAATATGAATAGGTCGATTGACTACTGAATGATTGAGTTATCCTTTCATTTCAGTGTGGTAGTACTTTAATAGAGTACTTACCCCTTTATCTAATAATATATTTATTTATCATTATTATAATATCCCTATAAGGTAGGCACTAATCCCTAAAATGTTTGCATATATTATTTATATAGCTATTCTACGAATATATAAGTATATGTTATGTACATACATGAAATTGAAGAATGGGAATCTATTTAGAAAGAGTGTGATAATAAGTAGGATATTATTAAGATGTAGTCGTTAGAACGGAAATGCTAACTAGCGACGAGAGAATTCATTTCAGTGTGGTAGTACTTTAATAGAGTACTTACCCCTTTATCTAATAATATATTTATTTATCATTATTATAATATCCTTATAAGGTAGGCACTAATCCCTAAAATGTTTACATATATATATTATTTATATAGCTATTCTACGAATATATATATATGTTATGTATATACATGAAATTGAAGAATGGGAATCTATTTAGAAAGAGTGTGATAATAAGTAGGATATTATTAAGATGTAGTCGTTAGAACGGAAATGCTAACTAGCGACGAGAGAATAGTTAGTAGTTTCTATTGGATTATGTAGTAGTTAGTTAGAGAGTTGTACACGTACTCCAATGTCTTTATGAATAAAGTAGATCAGAGCTGAATGCACTTTTCTATCGAAAGACCTTTTGAAACATGAAACATGCATGCATGCGTATCTAATCTACATCAATTTTAGAATAGGAAATGGCAGACACGACATTTAATTTCACTAACAATGCACACAGAGAGAAGATAATAGAGAATGCACGCAATTATACACAAAGCCACGCCACGACACACCATGACACAAAACATTACAATTATGGAGACACACAATAGTACAAGAAATACGTAGAACAGTGAAAGCGACAAAAGAGTGACTGACTGAGAAAAGCTGTCACAAACTTTCTCTCCTATGTTTATGTATGTAGTTTCGTTCGCTCCTGAGAACAGAAATGTGTACTCGAATAGATTATTAGCGTGTCCTGCATTCTGTGAAAGGATCTTTGTATTCAGAACAGAACCAGAAAAGTTTTCCGTACCAGCTAAAGGTATTTTAGACTATAGGTTCTGTCAAGAAGTTAAGGCATTTCGGTGAATTTCTATCTTTATATGTATTTAAATTTAATTTAAGTATGTACGTAGCTTGTAGCTTAACATTAGAGTTATTTACGCCTCATCTATACAGGATTTTATCTCACAATCCCCGCACTCTACTCAACCGGACAAAGACGGACATGCATTTCACCTAGATAATTAAGTTCCCCGGATTTTTACAACTTTCCGCCTTCCTCACATAATAACTCCCAATTTTACAGTAGCTAGATAGATCCCTAGCACTATTCACTAAGTACATACAGAAACCAACTAGCTAACTAGAAATCATAGTTTTATATTCGAGCATTAATATTTTTACAAACCTATCTCCGCCTCTACATACAAAACAACTACACACATATTTATCTATTTTGCAATTACATTTTTATTACTCAATCATAGCTCTCTTTCACCTGTCTAAAATCTCACTAAAATATTCATACTATAATAGTACTGCAAAACACAATAAAATCTAAATATTTAAACCTTTCACTAAATAAATTCTTAAATTCTCTTTCATTCTACTTTTTAGGTGGTTCGTGTTACAATATTTTGCAATCAATAATTCAACTGTGAAAAAACGTGTCCTTATTATTATTAGTAGCTACCTTATCCATCTAGGTGATAATTGTAAATACATTGAGGACAAAGTGAAAGTTAGTGAGAAGAAATGAAATGTGTAAGAACACAGATTACAGGTAGAATGAATATAGATAGAGAATACTAAATATAATGGAAGCATGGTAAGCATGCATTCCATAAACGTATAGAAACTTAGTTTCATCCGCTAACATAACTTTCTTATCTGGATTTGTGACAACTTTTCTCACACTTCCCTTTTCCCACACACAGACTATTTACATTACACTGGCTGGAAAGCAGAGTTGTGCATATTTTATGCCAACTAACTACAAATGATAAATATTAGACAGAAGCCTTACAAAGTGCACACTGATTAATCATTGAATTACATGGGCAGACTCTACTACGAGTAGAAATAGATGAGAGAAGGACATCACAAATCTAAACATGTAAATACAAAACTCAACAGCACACACACACACAAACAGAGACACCACACAAATCACATTAAAGATGAAGAGACACACGCTGACACTACAATGGACAATAGACGATAGGAACAGGAGAGTAATTAGCCAAAACTACTGCTACGAACTACTACGAATGGAGAGAGAAAGTACTTTAGAGAAACCATAGACATTTCACATCTACGAACATCATGCAAATGCAAAAGACAACTTCTCTAATGCAGCTAGTCGATGACAGACAAGACGAAAAAACAGGCAAAGCTACTCTAAACATTCAAAGCTGAACAACACACACATTTAAGCTTCTCTACGTGCATATTTATGGAGTTTAAGAGAAAAGAGTAAGGAATTCTAAATGACTAGTCTACTTTAGTTCGATGTTCTTAATGCAAGTATGCATTTACTTCTTATTTCATAGTAAATTCACGTTTCTAGGTTGCACAAAGTGACTTATACTTATATTATATAACTATTGTAGGTAGGTATATGTAATCTACATCACTATTAATAGCATAATCATTGGGTTTCTTATGTGCGAACGAATTAACTCAAAAACAAGAAGAAAAGTGAATAAAATGGGATTTGAAAACTAAATGCTATGAAATAAGACAAATAAGAAGATGACAAGACCTATGTACTTAATATTAATATTCAAGTGAATAAAGTAAATATCGTGATATCCAATTTGTATTTTGTATAGAATATAATTAGGTTAGTAAAGTGACCATAATATAAGTTATGAAAGCAGACTGAGTTATAACTTTAGTTTGTATTGTGATTTGTATTTGATTTAGCTTATATGGTATTGTAAATTGTATGTAATGTAATATTATATCGTTGCATATTCGATGATAGTCATCGATTGAGTGTGAACCACAGAAAAAAATCATTTGTGAGTCTATACATTGGATAAGGAATAGTAAAAATAAAGTCACATACAATTGAGCAATAAATGTCAATATCAATGAGAGAGCTATACTTACATGGTTGATTATTAGTTAATTATATCAAGACAATCAGTGTATAAGTATCTAAACTGTAAAATGCAAGTAGATGAACTGCTAATTATAATTGAGGAGTGAAAGCAAAGCGATTTACGCAGGTACTACATTGAATCGTGTGTATTAAACTTTGTATATTGCTAATGAATGGAAGAAGAATTCTATAAGGACTGTAAACAGAACTTGTCTGGCTACTAATATCTAAGTTTATACATACGGTCCCTTCTAAACCTTCTACTTTGAGAACTTTCTGCCTTGTCTGAATGTCAAGTGAAGCCCTCAAAGTTTAAATTGAATGTCTTATGTACTTTATACACTTATCAATATAACTGACATAACAAGATTAAAATTTATTACGTTACATATTTATACGATAGACTAGACTATATGAGATGACTTGTTGTTGTTGAAAAACAGGGATATAAATATATCATCCAATTGAACTAAATTCCTTACAATAAAATGTTCTTCGGATTCCTTAGCATTTTTAAACCTGAACTTACGTGTTTGTATTTCTAAAGAACACAGCCCTCAAAATGTATGTATAGTATGTCATACTATTTTGTATGTTAATTTTTATCGTATCTGTTTCTGTATGTAATTTAACTGTAGTATGTTATTTTGTGTACCACTAACATGTGTACTGATTGTGTAAACTTTGGCCGCAATCATTTCCCGTTGCAATAGTATTTTTATAGTCATCACTACGATTTATTTAGTTATTTATGTACGTAGAAGGTATGTCTGTACTATAAATTCTTTCTCTTATGTTGTAGCTATATACATTAACATCAGAGTAGCATTTTCATCTCCAACTGTGTGCCTTTCTTTATTCACATTCACGGAAATTCATAATAATGTTTCGGATTTGCCATATTTATTGTGTTATATGTAATCTACTTGTCCATTCAAACCACGTCTTTCTTTCACGGGGCTATATTTTTTCCATACTTTCTTTTGTCTCGGGATAAATTTACACTTGATAACAGCAATTTTTCGGATCCTGAGAATATCTTTATCAAATTTAATTTTGAAAAATATAACCAACTTTTCCCATGCTAAACGTTAAAGTATATAATGTCTGTTTTATTCTTCTTACTATTACATAGTAGTACATTATACTGCCTTCTTTGTGTTTGTATATCTGTAGTAGGATTAAATCGACTGGGCACATCAAATTAGATATTCTATAGAATATTTGTGTCATTTTGTTAGTCCTGGCTAAGATTGAAAAATACTGGCGTCAAATATTCATTCGTGATGTAGATAATGCTTTCTTGAACTCAATAAATACATCAAATTAGATATTCTATAGAATATTTGTGTCATTTTGTTAGTCCTGGCTAAGATTGAAAAATACTGGCGTCAAATATTCATTCGTGATGTAGATAATGCTTTCTTAAACTCAATAAATCATTTTCTCACCCTTACTTTCACTTAAAACATTGTACAACCATACATAATTAATTACCAGCAAAACTATTTACAGAAAATATCTAAAACTTTAAATGTATAATAATTATCATTTTAAGCCATGATTAAGCCAAGTTAATGTTAGTTAAAAAAAAACTTACGGATTCCTCACTACTCCGGTTGGCAATGAAGCTGATATTGCAATAAAATGAAAGCCAGAAGTGAAAGCATTAAAAGTGCATAGTGTAATAGTTCGTAAGTAGCTACTCGAAAAGACTACGACATAGGAAATTATTGACATAGCAGAATGAATTAAAGGAAACGTGCATAAATGACTATTTTGTATATGATAATATTTCGCCTAATGAGTAAACTGATGAACAGTGCATTGAACATTGTCTTTCGTATTAATGCTTAGGTACATAACTAACAGTATTTAACTTTTATACTTAGAAAAAACAGTAGTTATAGTTAGATTAATTCCCATCGACATAATTATTTGTAAGTAATGCATAGAATACACATAAGTATATGTGTTGAGGATGAACGAGAGTTTAAATTTAAATGTCTTTTACCGTTTGCCTTATGTTTCCGAAGTTCTATAGATACTCATTTATGATTTTAAGTCAAGTATGCAGTAGAATATCGTTTTGATTTGAAAAAACACATGTTCTGATCGATGTTCACACTGAGTACATGTATTGCTCTATAAGGAATTGGAATACCCGATTCTGGAGAGAATAGTCCGTTCATACATGTGCTTGTGTCGATATACCCCTATTTGTAGTATGAATTTCTATTTCTATATTATTATAGTAAAGTTGTCTTTATATTTGTATGCATATTATTTACATCTGTGTTGTGTATTGAATTGACTGATTAAATGCATAGATATACATGTTGTTTATATGGGTAATTATTTGACGTATGTATGTATATATTTATGTTCTACAGATAGATTTTTGTCATTTTCATCCGCACACGGCCGGCCGTAAGTCATACGAGTAGAATAGTCAACTAATAAAAGACTGAGCTACAGTGCCACTTTTCATCATTCCACTATAGAAATTGCAGTTAAATACAAATGTCCTGTCTAAATATGCAGTCTATGATCTAGTGGTATTTACACATGCTCATAATTTTACTTTAAGTAAGCTTTAAATGCATTCTATAATTCATTGTAAGGTGAATTCCTTGTTACATACATACTATAGTATAGATGTAATTTACATACTTGATATTAGTTTCTTTGCTTTGGTATGTAGTAATATATATGATGATGTAGATTGGTGACAACCACACTACATACAATAGTTTACTTCTGTCCTGTGTCTACTATTTTTAAATCTTACTACATTCCATGTACTTTCTACTACTATTGTAATAAGCTCCTCTAATTATTTTTACGTGTTAGTCTCTCTATAATATGTTTTAGTAATAGATAATACATCATATGTACTGTTATTCACTGTACATAAAATGTATTATCTATTATTTAGTAGGATTCTAGTAGATAACAATAGATAATTATTCACTCGTTTCACATTCATTGGCTTCCTGTTTCCTGCCGCTTAATTTACTAATTATCTTGTTACTTACTCTACTCTGCGACTCCACAGGCCAGGCAAAGGAATGAAAATAAGGATAAGATTTTCATTAAATATTTACTAATTAAATGTATGTATGTTATGTACTTAGAATTATTGCGTAACTATATGTAGCAACTGATTATCGCTTCGTTTACGAGTAAATCTATTTATATTCTCTAGTATTTTCCCTTTGAGGAATACATATAGACTATCCAACGTCTTTCTTTGACTCTGTCCTCACAAACCGTAAGCTAAATAACTATTTTTCCATACTTTATTCTGTCTATCTTATTTTAGTCTATGTAGATTAGTGTGTTTTATCGGTAAATAGATTTTGATTGCGTTGCATATCTTTGATTTGTAAAGTTATCATGTCTGAATTGTCATTTAAAGTTTCCAATGCTCTTTAGGTAGTATGTTTTACGTCATACCACTAAACTTAAATCAAAACCGTTTTTTGCTCCATGCACTACGATACAATACACTAATACATTACAATGAATGTACGTAGTGTACATTTGTATGTAGGGGAGCAAATCTAAATTAGAAATACGATAACAGAAGGACAAGACTTAGGAAAAGCTCTTCAACTCGAGAATGAAGTGAAATTGGAAAATATTCAAATCTGAAACGTCTCCCATATGAACGTTTTTCATACATGCACAGAATCTTCAATATCACTTAAATATCTAGAATTACAATTATTACCTCCTCGAGATTTGAGGAAATACAATTGACATGAGCAATGAGCAAACAACATTGCTAATTGCAAGTCAATTCCAAACTCAACTTGGATAAATTAAAGGAATGGAAAGGGTTCCCTCCATTCATGTACCTTCTATACACATGAATGAGTGGACTAAGGAAATATTGATGAATATCAGGAAGAAGCCAAAATCACCATAATGGAAATAATCAACGGGAACGCAGCAAATGTCATTTCTCTGTTGTAAAGAAAATCGAGCATTGTTTTTGTTGAGCGCTGCTGAATGCTATCTTGGCCGGAGCTGGACAATGGACTCCGTGAGTCACTGGCATTGCTGCTTCTCTTTTTCGGCACGCTCTTTCTGCAGTCTGCAATTTCAAAATATACTCATCAAACTTAGCCCCACATCCTTTTCACTCACTACTTGTTGTTGGCAACTTAAATACAAGTTATATTTCTGCAACTTGTATGTATTATTCCGTATAAAGAAGCTCTAGATTCTATGCAAACTTTAGCCAATATATTAGTAAATTCACAAATTGAACGCTTTTTTTAGTTTTACGAATGTCTAGCAATTTTTAGATTTTCAATTACACAGGTGAAGTGTTCCCAAAGATTGCCTTAGTTATACTGGTGGCTTTTAAAAGACGTTACATAAAATGAGACTTTCGGTTTTTAGTTGCTGTTTCTCTTAAGATTCTACTTTGTTTGACAAAAGGCAGCAAGGCATATAATATTGCTCATCCCACACTTGAAAACGCCCAAATTTGTAAAGAATGGTATTTTATACTAAAGAAACAATGAAGTGAATTATAGCAAGCCATTGTAGGTAAAGCTGCCTTAAAATTTGTCATCAATTAAAATTTGCTAATTATATAGCGAAGCTCAAAACAAGCCTAGTGTGTTAAAGACGTAGGCTGATAGTTAGTCTCACTCTCACTGTATAGTTAATTAATAGAATTGCATAACTATTGAAGCATAGTATTTTTAATGACTAATTAGCTATTATAGTTAGTAGAGGCAATGTTACCTTCGGTGAGTCGAGGGGATCCCACAGACTGGTGTGAAAGTTAAAGTAAAGCAATGTCAAAACATTATTTTATCAAATTCAATGCGATCATGTAGGAAACTATTTTCGGTTGACAAAACGGGACAGGGAAAACCAATTTAACGAATGCAAAATTATATGAAAATAAAAAACTTTCTAACACCCAAATAACAAGTAACATAAAGCATAATCATGTGTCCCTGCATTAATAGCTGATTTTGATTAGGCCAAAATTGTATACAAATTACATATGAATTTTCCGGTACGCGACTTCTCTGTATAAAAATGTGATGCTCGTTGAAAAATGTTATTTACACAGATTAATACCTTTCTGGGAAGTATTCGAGAGCTTATTATTCATCTGCAATAGAAACTACTTACCTAAATGCTTTGCTTGCCAATTTTTCTCAATAGACTTGTTTATATAATTAGCATAATATATGTATATTATAGACACCTACGTGCGCTATATGTCGTGAAACTTTAGGTAAACGTCTAGGATTGTAAAGAAAACAAGTTAAAAAACAAGTTTCGTACCTATAGAAAGAGAGGCTAGTCTAAGGTTTAGGTGTATTGCTTTCTCGTTACCCTTCCTGATCTTTAATCCAATTCTTTCTTCTTTTGAATTTCACAGTGGAGAAAGAGTAATATTAGATTTCCATTGTGTAGAAGAGGGTTATATAGGCTCAGAGTGAAAGCGAGGAGGAAAAAGAGAAACGATTGAAGTGAACATATCCTTTCAATGCTCCTTTTATTCTATTTAGAAGTTGTGCTCTGCTGTGTATGGAAGTGCTATTGAGTTGTTGTAAGACTGGATTCAACCAGACCTTTCAATTAGACTAAATTTCACAACAAACACAGCATTAGAGAACAGTACATTAAGGCAAATAAACAAGACTTCTGTGTTTTATCCTCCTTTTACTCCATCCTTTGGGCTGTAGTCTTACGGATTACAAAGTTAGACACTTGAAAACTAGAGAATGCTCTATTTTAGCAATAAGGTTTATATATACGAGTAGTGTGCGTCGAGAGAGAGAGAGAGAGAGGGCTAGTTAACTATATATTTAGCTATCGATAGCTACTACTTATTATAGGAACCGTGACATGGAACGAGGACAATTATTTACAACTTGAGCTTTTTCAGCTACAACCCAGTGAGTAACTTACGACTAAGAATATCTAACAATAAGTATCAGTGTCTGTCTACGAAGCAACTAAGCAAGAATGAGTGTCGGTTTCCGATTTAAATCCATCTCCTTCCATTTCGAAGGGTTGTTAGCATTCCTTTTATTCAACACTGTACCTACCTACGTTCTCCTTCCTCACTAAATAGACTCTTTAGCATTCTCATTCTAGTATATCCTACTGCCCTTTCACACTTGCCAATGAGAATTTCCTTTTAGCTGCGGATTAACTCTATTGTCCCTCTTTATGTTTCTTCCTTTCCATAAACGCCTGAATTAACATTCTTACTAAATATAAATACAACATAATAAACATTGGAGAAAGTAAATAAAAGTATCGCCCCTGTTATTTATGAAGAAAAGCAAAGGGCATGTTATGCCACAGATTAATATTATAATAATGCCCAATATAAATCCGAATCTCTAGCTAATGTTAGTAAAAAGGATTCATGCAAAAACAAAACAAAATTCAAAATCCAAACAAATTTATTACTCAACAGAAAATCAAATCCAGTAAAATGTTAATAAATAGCAGTATACTATGTATGTCACAGACTATGGAAGTGTTGCCAAAAAACTTACTTATTTTTCGACTGGCGCATGAACTGCTGGATTTTCTTCGCCGCTTGATGCTGCCTCCTTTGCGAGTACGTCCTCCTATTGGAAAGAAATTATTCTCTTGCTACAACTAACAAACATAATCTGACATGGCTTTTTTCTTATCATAATTTAGTGCTTAAAAGAAGGCTTGTTGTTTGAAGCCACATAAAATACCTTGTAGTATACATAGCATTGTGTTTGTAAATGGTGTTGGAGAAACTAAGGGAAAAATGAAACTAAATAAGAAAAGAAACGAAATGAAAGTAAACGACCAAAATAAAAGTTTGAATTTCTCAAAATAACGACTCACTTTAGAATGGACAGGAAAGGAAAACGCAAAATAAGTTTAAAACAATAGAGGAAGTTGATTTCATATGTAAAAATAGAACTGGAAATTAGTCGGAAAAACTCAAGGAAACAAAAGAAACAGAAAAGAAAAGGAAAAAATAGTGAACTTACAAAATAGACTGAGAATTACTATTGGAAGATGCGTTGGGAAGTGCTTCTCTCGGAAGAAGAAATCCAGTCTCGGTCTCCTGTGACTTCTTGAACCTCTTGTTTTCACAATAGTTCCTGTATTGATTCTGGATCACTAGGGCTGCTTGAGTGACTTGTCTCAGGTACGCATACTGAGCAGACGAGATGAATCGTATGAAAGAGAAACAAAAAAAACAACGAGGTTCTCATTAAATATTTTCTTATTCCCAGTAGTTCCTCTCTAATTGACGGAAAAGGAAAGCGAACAAGGTTTGTCTTGTCACTGTCACATACTTGTTTGTAACGTCTGTAGTAATTCTGTATGATAACGGCAGCAGCTTTCTCTTTTTCTTCTTCTTCCAGTTTTTTCCTACCTTTGTAGGATCTGTAGGCCTTCTGAATCACTTTTGCGGCTTCATACAACTCCCTCTGCTCTCGATCTATGAGTAAACAAATAACCAACAGAATCCCTACATTTTATTTGCTAAATATCAATTCAAAATCCAACAAATTATTTATTCACAACTTTGAAATGTGAGGAGGAAGAAGCCCTATGTTTTTCTGTGCTTACCCGATAATGTTAAATTAGAGAAGTCTTTCTCGAAGGCAGAGGCTTGTAGAAATTCACAAAAGTCGGCAGTGGTGGGCTGTGGTGAGTCCACTGTGAACGAGGAAGAACACGGGCTTTGTAAGCAACTTGACGAGGGACTTAAACTTGAACATGGAGTCCCAGTATCATAATATCTGTCATTTTATCATCATATTCGTCATTTGACAAGTATGTGTTGGTACTAAACCAAAAATTATCTAGGTATAAAGAAAATAAATGAGATCATATACCTGTAATTCCTGTCGGAAAACTCAAAACTAAAATCATTCTGCTCCGAAGGATCACTACTCATGATAGAAGAAGAATCTTGCGACTCACAGGGTGACATTTCTTCATTGCTTTCTTTCTGCGTAATCAAATAGAATGAGACGATGTAGCATAGATGGAGAAAGACAGGCGAGAGGGAGGGAAAATCCCATGAATTACTTGTAGCTCTAGGGAATTTTCCCAAGTGCCGATCACACTTACCTTGATTCGATCTGGCATAGCTGCAATAATCTGTTCTGCTAAAGTCAACACGCGAGACTCCTCTTCTGAAGGTAAGGCAAGCTCGAGTGTTGTGTCAGGCTGGCCGAAAAAACAGTCTATGTGATTAAATAATCATTTTCCAAGTGCATTAGAACCATTCTTTCCTTTTTAGCAAACTAAAAAAACATAGTACACTACACATTCACATACTACTACAAATATAATCTATATCAATTCAATTCAATCAATGCAACTACTGATTACAATAAAAAATAAGCAGCTCATACTATTGCACACATATTATAGTAGCTACAATATAAAGTGTATATTTTTCTATTGCATTGCTATTCCATACAGAAAGCAACATAATTTAAAAATTAACAACTATATAGACAGACAGGCACATGCTACTAAATGTACTATTGCTATTTTCAAGCTTGAGTCTCAACGAATAACAAACTATCTCAACTACACACATACATAACAGTCTAGTCTACAGTTAACTATAAATAAGTTTCATCTAACATTACGATACCTTTTAAACCAAAATCTTCGGAAACGGAACTAGAAGAGCGGTGAAACCTTCCCAGAGTGGCTGCTGTGGGAAGTAGATAAAAAGAGATCAATAATGAACAGCAAAGCTTGTCAAAATATTAACTCGACTCGCTCACTCAATATCGATTCCTATTTCTACTTACATTGGATTACATTACATTAGCACCACTATGAGTACTGCTACATCCAAGGTAACATTAGTATTTCCTTCTCTTTCTCCAGAATACTTTTACTTTTACAACTCTCTCTCTCTCTCTCTCTCTATGCACTGCTTAGTTACTTAGAGAGAGGGAGAGAGAGAGAGAGAGAAAGTGAGTGAGTGTATCAATATATGGTGATGTCGAGTTGAGTCGGCAGTTATACTATTAGAGATAGATAGATAGATAAGTAGAAGAGAGAGAGAGAGAAGGGGGCTTAAGACTTACACATAGAGAAATCCTCATTGTCCAGACTCTGTCCAAAAGTCGGGTGAGCTCGACTGGTTTGGATTTTTTCCAACTCCGAGGCAAACTTGACGAAGCCTCGAGCCACAGCAATTTGTACCGGGTTGAGTCCATTGCTGTCCCGTTTGTGCAAGGACTCCGGGCTCCATTGTGCCAATATTATGCCACATTCCAAATGTCCATAACGAGCACACCACATCTGTACTCAAGAGCCAACAAAACCTCCAGTCAAGTCAAGTCAACTGAAGTAAAGGGGAACTGAAGCCGAAGTCTATGCACTATTATATTCTCCTGCTTAAATACATAGTTCTGCCTTAGCTGTCGCTCTACAATTAAAACCGTATCACCCAAACGGAAAACCATTATGTTTTTCCTCTGCGAACATATCTCCTCAAAACACAATCTGTTGTTTCCTCTTTAGTCGCCGTTACCACTCCAACTTTCTACTTTCTCCAACAAAACTCCGATCCAGATACTATCTGAACTTCGAACACGCTTTTCCTCTCTCTCTCTACATAGAAATATATACTATCTGAACTTCGAACACGCTTTTCCTCTCTCTCTACATAGAAATACACATTCTCCCTACTATAATCATACACATATCTATCTAACTATTATTTTATCTTTATAAAGCTAATGTATACACAATTCTATATCCTCCTCCACCAACAAACAAGAATTCTGTGTATTGACTTGCATGCATGCAACCGTCGACAAACCAACAACCATAACCTATCAACTCTCTAAATACTACCAGATATATTTACCTACATACTCCAAACAACAACTTTCTAACTAAGATAGATAGATACTTTCATGTGTATCTATTTACGTAAGCAATATTCATGTACTAATAATATCTACACTCTTCCTAAGCACTTAATGTAAACAGAAAACATACATAGAGAGAGAGAAAGAGAGTTAGGATTTTAGGATGTGAATTTAAGGTAGTAGTAATCCTGTACAGTAGAATAGAAGAATAGAGGAATAATATGGAAGAAGAGAAGAAGCATCGGATGTATACAACGATTAAACGAGGCATTATATTTTACAGTGGACTGCATTTTGTCCCATTTCCTCTCTTTATAGTCTCATTTTGCTAAAATAAACGGAAAAACTTTAAGAGACGAGTGGAGGCTGATGACAATCCTCCGTACAAGTAGGTAGCTAAATTATTTATGCAGCAGGGTAGAGACACACTTTTACAACTTCAGTCTCATTCCTAAAGACGATTTCAGTTATTCTAGCCTTTATCTACAAACCTATGTACACTCTACACATAAAATAGAGTCATGCTCTAAGAGCTGATGTGAGAGGGCTTCATTTCAATTTTATGACTTTGAAATTCCACTGCCTTTATACAATATAGAAAAGCTAAGCTCCACTACTACGTCGTCCCTACCTACTACTCTATGTGGATTAACCCTCCGCTCGCCTACACAACATTCTACCATATATATCTATTCTGATTATTGTTACTAAACTTGACTTTGTTATGTTTTAGGAGAGGAGAAACGACTCTCTATACAGAATAACTAAGAATGTACTCTGTATAGCATAACTGTTCAACTATTTACATCTAACACTCTTCTCCTCCGTTTTACCAAAGCTCACACATGCATTCCAGAACAGAATTCTCGATCCTTTCGTCCTTCAGTTAGCTCTCTTTTCTCCTGATACATGATACTGAAACTACTACACACAACCAAATCGCCGTCAATAAACGAGAAATATTGCAAGTGAGCAAACAGGAGAATGGGTCAATTTTCTGTAATTAATACTTTAATTCCTATTCCCCTGTTATCTTAAATATCCATTGGAAAGAGTGATTCGGACTAATCCTTTTCTTTAATTGTAACTATATGCAGAGCTAAAGACTCATCTCTTCCTAATTAGCTACATTTACAACGTGGGAAATCATTCCCCTATCTTTATCGTCTAACCTGACCTGCTCATCAATGCATTAAAACCATCTAATAATGTTTTAAGACATCAATTCCCGCAAGCCCGCAACGTTCTACGTAGTAGAGCTATACAATTCAACATTATACTAACATTAGCCTAATTGTATGCATAAAACTCTGTAGGTATCTGAATGATGACAATAAGTGTGACAATTTTATGGGATGGCACTGTTTAGCGAAAATACTTATTGGATAAATGAAAGATGCTAAGGATCAAGTTCTTATTAGAGTAAGAAATGAATGTCAAGATAAAAAATGCTGACAAAGGGTATAAAATGAGAGTTAATGGATCTTACGAGTGGGATAAGTCCGAACTCATCAGATTTGAGTGAATTGACCTCCAAGTCAAGAATACTCGAAGGATTTTCTCGTTTCCACTGAATGAGTGTAAAGACGAGTCTGGTGTAGCCAAGGGCTGCCGCCACATGTAACAGAGTCATACCTCGGTCACAGGGAAGAAGTGCCAAGCTTGGATCTGTCCCTCGAAGAGTCCATTCTTGAGCCATCATCTCCACACAAATCTTCACCACACAGTCTTCCAATGATCTCACTCCAAACAAATCACTCTGCTGAAAACAAACAAGGAGCCAAACTCTTTCTCACCGCCAAATTTCACATAAATTTCATAGTTTCAATCAACTCTGCTTGCTCTCTACTCTCATTCCTACTCCAACTCAGTCAAGTCACTCTTTGACACAAATACGAACCTATTCCCAACTATGCAAGTATATAAGTACCCAGTCCGGCATATGCACTATTTATATAACTAGAATAACTATCCCTATATTGGCAAAGAGTAAGTAAGAGAGGGCAAAGGAAAAAAAGCATTGAAACGAATGTGGTACTATATAAGAAGCAGCAGTAGTGTCTCTTTCTTTTTATCTACATACCTCTACTCACTACTTTTACGTATAGATGTAATAAGAAGCATTCTATAGACTTTATATATAAGCAAGAATGTAAATACGTAACTAAGCACAGCTCTTATATAGATCTGTGCAGTGCAACTCCGTAAAAAGAACACAAATTCACCTAAATCCTCGTTTTCCGTCACTTCCTTCTCTTCCCCTCCTTACAACTTTATCTCGCAAATTGCTTCGGCAAACTCGGTTTGTTTGTTCTAAAACTTTTACTCCATTATTTCTCGCGGATTTATTAAAGAGTTTTTGTGCCGAGGGGGAAATATTTATCGCTATTTTCCTAATAGCTCCTCTTAATGTTGTCAAGGCCCTTAGCAATCCAATCCTATGCATAAACTTAACTTCAACTCACGATTAGCCCACTCTCTTGGAATAGACGAAGAGCAACCAACCCAAGTTCACATATATTAATTCCTCCTTTCACTGAAATAGCCTCTTTATCCACATCTCTCCCCTTTAAAACTTCCATCCTGCCCTATTGAAAAAGAAGCGGAAAGGAAAAGGCATGGGATTTAGAACGAGACCATGTTTCTCTAAATGCATTCTTCTTTGCTTTCTGACTTACTTTCACCAAAATATATTACAATCCATGTAAATATATTATCCTTTTCTTTTTAACAACCCATATTTGCACTTTCTCTCACATACCAACATTATCTATGGAAATACAAATATGCACAAATGTTGCATTACTTCATGCAAATGTAGACCTTCACAAGCAATTTACTATTTCTAGAATAGTTATAGCCAACCCATAATGTTAATATAAAATCTTTACAGATTGACCTATTTTTACTTTTTATGCACTAAAATTCAATAATGTAAATAATGATTTTACTATTATATAAAGACCTTTGATTTATTCCTATATATTTTTCAGTTCAGCATTATATGTTTTTAATAGATTAAGCCAGGCCCTTGGATTGGAATTCAGAATGCAGCAAAAATATTGAAATACTATATACTAGAAAATTCGTTCAGTATTTATTAAAAAATATGCAAGTTTAATTTTTCATGATTACCCTTACGTCAATGGTACTAAAACGTCTTCGATAAGAACTTGTGCGACTCAGGGCACGATTAGTCTATTGACAACACTAATTAATTAAATAGGTACACTACGTACGATGATAATCCATGCATCTGATGTTAAAAGTCAGTGTCTGTTTACGCTTGAAAGATATTGAAGGAGCCATAGTGCGGAGTGGTTGTACGAATAGTACAAAAGGTAGAAGCACCCAGAGCTTTCTCTATACATAAATACAAAGCTGAATAAGTAGCAAGATAAGTATGTACGTAGCTTTGAGCGTAGCAGGGAAGATCTGGTAGGCCAATATTATTTCTACGACTCCTTTTCATCTCATACTTTCTGCAAATATTTTCCCAACAGATCTTGGAAAAGCTATAACATTATCACTTCAAAAGAAGATTATTCCATGTCACTCGAAGCAATTGAGTGAGGGAAAAGTATTAAAATACACCTGCGTGCTATGGCATAACAGTACATAGAGCAGCATAGTAAAAACGGAGCTGTAGCGTGTGTCTGTGCAAATATATACACAGAGTCTTACTTGTCACGAGGATGTGAAAGTGAAGAGGGATAAGAGGGAGTGACCCCTTCAGTGAAAACACTTGAGCAGATATATGATGAGCAAGTAACCCCATATTTTCCCATGTGTCCTATATTTCTCCCCATTTGATCTCCACATCCGCCCGACAACATATCAGATGTGCAGATAATATTTGATGATACAAAATAAATACGAGTAGGAAATGAAAGGCTCATATATTCATTCAAAATGAGTTCATAGAGATGGCCAACCCATGTCTATCATCACATTCACTGGTGATAAAGGGAAGGAAGAAGAAGGCAAACGTATTTCCAACCATTTCCATCAATGAAAAGCAATAGAAGAGAGGGGTAGGACTTTTATTAGATAGTAGTTTACCGATAAGTCAGTAAAAGCTATACCCACACACGCATGCATAAGTTGATTGCATAGAACAGAAGAAGACTAATGTAAAGCACACAATATTTTCCTTTCTATTCTGGTTTAGATTTCTTTTCGGAATTTCAGTCTACCCCATTCCGTTGTGTACAGTATATCAAGTTGAACCCTAAAGGGGTTTGAAAAGGGGAAAAAGAATCTGACTAAAAGATTGCTAGACACACACACACACATAAGTACACAGACAGAGTACTTATAGATCCCCTCTCCTATCAACTCTCTTCAGAAGAGGAGAAGAGCACTGTCTTAACTTGTCTACATGGTCATTGTGTTAGTTCCCTGTGTATTGTATATGTTTTCCGTATAAGTGTTTATATATTTGTAGCTGGCTCTAAGTGTCTGTATCTCATATTTTATAGAAGTTGGCTCACATCGCCCTCCATCCATGCTCA
Organism: Tomocerus nigrus; assembly: GCA_019776505.1. NCBI lineage: Eukaryota > Metazoa > Arthropoda > Collembola > Entomobryomorpha > Tomoceridae > Tomocerus > Tomocerus nigrus. The sequence continues at coordinate 12,987 of JABASI010000121.1, read as the reverse complement.
TCTCGCTCTCCTCCGTTCCTCTCTAGTATTCGGCAATGCATTGGCTGCCTAGTACTATGCATGGTTGGCTGGTGTGCTGTTGACTGCTGGCTATCAGCTATGGCTTTGGCATCTTGCGAACATTCAAGTTGAAAATATTATTGGAAGGAGTGAAATGGACCGTAAAATATATCAGAGCAAGTCGAGGCCGAGAGGGAGAACAGAACAGAGCACTAAAGTAAAAAGGAAGAGATGAAGCCAAATTCAAGTCATGCCAAAGGATTCCACTCTTTCAGTCAAGTCAAGAGTTGAGTTGTTCAGCCTTAGCTCCAGCTCTCGCCGCTTTTCCTACGCTTCACTTCAGTTGCTCGTCTTGTCCCAAGTTTAACCATTGCATTAAAGATATACTATAGGATCCCATGCTCATGCCATCCCATGTACGAAGCAAGCCAATTCCACATCTCCCAACATCACATCAACATTCAGCAACGTAGAACAGAGAGAGAGAGAGAAAGAGAGAGGAGCCTATTTGTACATTGCAAACGGACGACTACTAATATAATGGCAAGAAGAAATCCAACAAAGACAAGACAACATAACGCCATTTTCCATACCTCCCATATCTATGCTTTCTTTCTCATAATATTTCCTTTCTCTTTCTCTATCTATCTACGTACGAATCTTTGGAATATTATATGTAGACAAGTGAGAGAAAGAGAGAGAGGCCCAGTAGAGGCAGAGAGTCACATCACATCGGAGAGATACCCGTCAGTCTGAGACACACAGATCCGAACATTAGAGCACAGGAGATATACATTGACAGCCCTAACGTCTCTGATCCAAAAGCTCCGACTTTTAAGTCCGACTCACATAACATATCAGTCCTTTTGCTTTTCTTCCGACTTCCTCACTCACAGTCCTTCTTCTCTTGTCATTGCGTCACGTTACAGGGCTATGAAACGTATGTACTCTGTACGTGAACATTATAGAGCACAGATAGGTTAGCTTCACTGCCAAATCACGCAGAAGAAATGCTTGCCTTAAGTTCAATTCATGACTCATTTCATTTGACTGTAATTTTATGCTGCACTTTTCCCTCTTCTTTTCTACCATTGTGGTTTCCCAAGATTTCACTTTCTCCGACTCTAAACCGCTATCACTCCAGACTCGAAAAGGTATGTTATTTTATGGAATGGAATGTCCTCTATGCCCTTTCACATCTTCACATATTTATCTGTAGTAGTCTCTAGTAGTAGTAGCCAGGAGAAAGGAGAGAGAGAAAGCAGCTTACAATCTTTCCCTAATAATGTATTTACCCAACCTGCATAATACATGTTTTATTTTAGTGCTACCTTCCGTCTATCTAATATTTCTACAGCTTTCCACTCATTATTCCTGTCTGCGTAGCTAAATAAATAGTGATATCTAGCAAGAAACAGTTTTCTTCAGATACATTCCTAAAGCTAGCTCACTTAACTACATACCTACACTTCATATCATAACAAATTTGCTTACATTTATTTCTAAAGTTCAAAAGGCAAACACATCCTTGCACGGAACCCTAACTTTTCGTCTGGCTTATTTTGTTAGTTTTAGTAGCAGAAAAGCTTTAGCGCTTTCCTCTCCCATATAGAAACATATAGGAATACAAGAGAACTTACTTATACTTAAATAAAACACAGATCATATATAATATAGAGATACATACAGACAGGCAGTAGTAATAGTACAGTCAATACTGTATGTATGGATTTTCACTATGATATGAAATTTCTCTTATTGTCATTTCCCTTTGGCTCTTCTCTTCTAAGGCCATGAAAATCATTTGCAGTTCTCAAAGCACGCTCTCTCATTCCTCCAAGGCAAAGAAACGAGTAAAATTTCAGGATAGCAACATAAAACATTTTATTTCGAGCTCTGAATTTCGTTTTATTATTGTGAGTATCTCTCTAACTTATTATCATGTAGCATGTCCATGTGTTTCCCAGTACTAGACCCTTGTTTACTCTCCTCATTCTGATTTGAATAAAAAACTCGCCCATCCAACCAGCCTAGCCAAGAAATCTTATGACATCAGTTGTTTCTCATCATTCCTTGCGTGATAATTTATATAGACATACATATCTCCACACTACACTCTCATATTAAATTACAATTACTGATAGAAGGCAGAAGAGCGTACTTTCTCTCTATCACTCTCCAGCTTTATATATTTAGTAAATACATATACCTAGTAGAGTCAGGATTTAGCCATCTGATAATACTAGTAAGTAAATATACATAGTATACATATAACATGCATGTGTGTCGAGAAGAGCGACTTATGTAGTGCACCATGACTTTCTCTCCAAACAGATAACTCTATTTGGCATTTCACTTCTTTTCGCTTCAAGTCTTCAGGAATCGATTTCCCTTAAATTCAATTTAGTGCGTGTATGCAGGTAGTAAATGCTTTTTATGGGTGCTACTATCATTGAAAGCGTCACTCTACACACGGCTTACGTCCCTATAATATTCACAGTTACATTCTCCCTCTGATTCGATTTCCGTGATAGATAGTGTACAAATTCAGAGCATAAGGACAGACACGCAGAGCCTACAGACAGACACTCGCATATTGGCATTGGGAATAAGAGAGATTTCCATATTAAAATCCTCAAACTTCGATTCCGATAAATATATATCAACATGCAGCACTCTATATACTTCATTTACTTTTCATTCTATATATATACTGCTTCATTTCACATTCCCCATTTTGCAGGACCCTTCTTTCAAAATATGACAAAGTGTTATTGCAGACCATATTTTGTCACTGGAGAGAAACATTTATGCACAAATGTCCAAACTCTTGTCTTACCTAGGCCCAAAAACTACCTAGTTTGCATTTTCAACACATTTACTCTAACATTCGTCTAACAAGTATAAATTTGCCAAATTGTCTTTTTATAAAGCTTTGAGAGTATATAGTAGCACTACTGATAATACAATGCATAAACAGGAATTATTTGTATTGATGATTTCATGATAAAAGGATTAGTATTGGAATTATAGCAGAATAAGTAGCACATGGTGGTTTTTGAGTAGAATCGGCCAAATAAATATTCCCAGCATACAATAAGTATCAAAAAGCTGCAATACTCTGTGTTTCTTTCACTTTCTCATATATTTAATAGAGGAACAGAAACCCAACCCATTAGACAAATAGTACAATAAAGAAAGCTACGACTAATGTATTAACTGTTCAGCATAAACTGAGAAAAGAGGGTCATTTATTTAAATGTAAATATTTATCTAGATTGGCAAATGGAAAAGGTTACCTACTAGTATAAGCTAAATGCATAAATAAGACATAAATAACAGGGACATAAATAATCGCGACACTTCCATAAATCATGCTCATCACGCCCACCGTAAATTAAAGATTATGCCAACTCGGGGAAATGAGATAGAAGATAGGATGGCGAGAGAGGAGACTAGAACAGACAAACCGGGGTAAAGGGCAAAAAGGCAACTTTGTTAAGCGACACAACCAACATACTCACTAACTAATTGTAAATAGTGACTCCAACTCATACTTATCACATACCCCAACTGAATATAAATATATAGCGACCAGCTTAGGTGTATGTGACATGTGTGTTCTATAAAAATATGTGCATTGTGAGCTGAAATGACTCCAAAAATACACATTGTACCATTACAGTGATGAAGGACGGAAGGAAGTCTTAATGAAATTACAAAGCATAATATCTAACAAGCTTTTCCTACATGCGTTAATTATAGCACACATGTCATTGGCAAAATTTCTGGCCCTAATTAACATTCGTCATGTAAAGTGATACGTAAATACAAATGTTCCCTATATTGCATAGCCGGACAATTTTTCGCAAAAAATATTCCTGATTCATAAATAGGAATAATTTTTATGGGATGAGACGAAAATATAATAATGGCTTACCTTAAAATTTCGGAAGCATTTTTCGAGACACTCCATCCGATGAATCAAACACAATTTGAGGGAAGTATCAGACGGTGGAACTGGAACCAGATTAAGTCTCAAGTCAGCTTTGTACTCGAACACCATGGAATTACTGGAGATCTGTTTTCCATTGGAGTAGACTCGGATAGGGACGAGACCGGGACTATGAGCTGTCAACCCAACCGCACACAAAAATCATCACAGTCACAATAAAATCCAATCAGCTTATATCAAATTTCATTCCCTCCCCAAACTTCCCCTCCATTGTCAACTCCATTCATTCAAATTCAGACACTCAAATCGAGAGAGTCGATTCGACAGGCTGTGGCTAAAGATTACAACCGAAAATTGACAAGGCTGCTCGGAGGGAAGACAGACCACCCTTTCTTGTCAATCCACTTCTCAAATAGATTACTTGTGGAAATCCTTCTTTTGAATTTCATCAAGTGATTTGCTAACAGCTGCTCGATATAACTCAAATTGTCCATTGAACATGAACATTCGGGAATATTTGTAATCCCATCAAGATAAGACCTACCAATTACAATAATTCACAGGAATAGGAATGCTTTCGCAGTCTGCGTTCTCGAATGCACCCTACTTCATTTTACTTTCATATAGTTATAGCTTGCCCAACAGCCCAACGCTCCCGAATAATAACCTTACACATTCATCCATTCCTAAGTGATGGAAATACAATAATCCCGTTTACACACTAACAACTCTCACATTTACAATATTATTTCATCTCCCTGTCTCATCTTTGTCTCTATACATGTATATTAGTGATAAATATACGCTAATACACATTATCCTATTACCTTTTATTAGCCCCAGAAAACTAAGCTACCTACCCTGCGAATGCACAAATAAATTCCCAGTTACTTCTAACTATCATAGGGACAGGACATTGTCATTGTAATTCAATCTGATTCCGAAACCGAGTTTAGTGAACTGACTTGTGTAAATGTGCACAGTGAAATACTAGTCGTTGTGACCTATGTGTAAATAATGGGGGACTCTAACCTAACATGATACACAAATGTATAAAACTTCCAATATTGACAATTTCCATCTACGTAATGAATGTATAGGAGGGATTCCAGTATCAACAAAAATATTTTCCTATTCATAGCAGCCGAAGTAAAGGGTAACCTATCACAAATCTTAACTAACCCGATCCCTATCTCAACAGCGACAGTTTATAGATAAATAGATAACAAATAGAGGCGGATTTTGGATTACTTTACCATTTCATTTGACAATTTCGCAGGAATAATATCCCGGATAAATTCATGCATGTGTTCGCTGTATTGTATTGGAATTCCAAATCAGAGTCTAAAAGGATCAGGGAGAAGAAGTGGCGGAAAGCGTTTCCGTCGCATCTGATCCTTGCGACTCGACTACATTCCTTATGCAGCTTCGACAACATATCTCATCATTCTTTATTTGCATTGTCTCAAAGTTGACGGGGAGTAAGCCCTGATGATATTTTTCCGAGACAAGTCGACACATTAAACAAAATGCAAGCTGATACTCTGTAAGTGACATGACATGTAGTGACTGCGAATATCCAATCCAGATGAGTCAAGATACATATACCCATACTTTATATCTACACACAAAACACAGTGAGAGAGAGCAGAGAAAAATGCGGAGTAGAAACATAGCAGGATGAAGATAGGAGTAGAAAAATCTCCCAAAATCTATCTGTATCTATCTGGGTGCAATATTACATCCATCCAATTCCTTAATGCATCTGATGTCGACATATTTACTTTTATACTCCAGAAAAAGAAGCAATAAGTACGCATAGGTAGCTAGCTATCTTTTTGTATAGTAAATAGAAAGAAGGCGTAGAAAGGTATGCACGTATTTCTTGAAAATAATGACAATATTGCTTTAAGTTCATAGTTGTGACAAAGTAGGGGAAGTAAGTAAGTGAGTGAGCGAGGGAACCTGAGCCCAAGACTAGACTGTGAGTTTCAGTTCACTACCTTGTCTTCGTGTCTGTCTGTCTTGTCTTCCATGGCTCACATCACAACACATCTCACATCGCATCATGTAAAGAAATGAGTCGGAGTCCACATTGCACGTACGTAACTATTATCTATGGAAGGGAAGAAGGAGACGGAGAAGAAGAGTCTCTAGCTCATGATCAGCTAGCATCACACTATTTTCCTCAGTAACGCTGTTTCAGTCAGAACAAACTAAAGGCAACGAAGCTTCAGCTCGTAAGCTAACCAACCCATTTCCCTCCCTCCTCTAATAAGAAGGTGCAACGAAGCATCAAAGGATCAAAAGATGAGTTCCAATCCAACTCCACTTCTCTGAAAAAGGCAAAAATCGATTGCGATTTTCCTCACATACAAACCAAACACACGGGCCGGATCACTAACAATCAAAATCCTAGCAAGTCAAGTCAACTGAAGGCAGGCAGACTCATGTGAGACGAGAAAGAAGCTTGAGCAAGGCCAAAGGAAACTCAACTTACAACACAACAGTCAGCTTGAGTGTCCTACTACTCTCTCCCCACCAATACACTATCACTCTCTCACTCTCTACCCTTTCCTATCATTTTATCCAAGCTAAGTAAGTAACCCAAAGCTCAAGTCTACCGTTGATAGTGCAAAGTCTCACTCTCTTCTGCTACACAATTCTTTCCACTACTAACGACGACAAGGACTACATACGACTACTACCACAAGAGAAAGCCAAACTTCACTTCCTATTCCATCACACACTCTATACAGAACAGACATAAATATAATCTATGCAATCCCACACTACCTCACTACTTATATAGGTACCTAACTAAATATATAGAGAAGATACCTACATACCTCTATCTGCCATAATACATCTATCTCTATCCTCTATCCTTGCTTACTTACTACAATCTCACAATGACTCAAAAGAATCGGCTACTTTTCTTTCCTTAACGATGCTTGCATCTGTAGAACGCAATATAATAAAGCTCAACACAATAGATAGAGGAGCAAAGTTAAGTAAGCATTGGACACAATGCAACACACCATTACCTAATACACAACAACCAAACAAAATCTACACACATCACACAGACACAGATACTACATCTATACTATTATTAGCTACCGTCTTTCTTACCAACAACATTCTCTCCCCCTGTCTTTCTTTCCGTTACTAATACTTACTACTCTCCTCTACTCTACTCCTGAGATATTTACAAACATTACACTCACATATCAAATACTCTTTCTAAGTGAATACTTATATAACTAACTCTCTTTCTTTTTCTTCCTCTCTCTCTCTCACTCTGTTTACACACATCCATATGTCCTACACAGATAGATAAATAACTACCTACTCCACTACAAAATGCAAGGAACATACACACAACGGAACTCACAGTCGGCTCACAAATGCCGATTCAGAGAAAAGAGAAAAGCAAGCTCAACGAAACAGAATTCAGCTCAGACTTGCGGAAACTCGCAACTCACTCTTTTACTTTGAACACTACAATACAACCACAGAATACAATACAATCAAAAATAATATTCACAATGTCCTGACATTAGTACACTTCACCTAAAATTGGACCTAGATTCTCTTACTGTAACTACCCAACAGCCGACAACACTAACACTCACGTAATAAAAACAGCTGTTATTTTTTAAATTCCCAAATGCTAAGATGTTAAAAATAAATTGCTACTTACCCTAACCCTATGTGCAGATCTTCACATAAACAAGTTGCATTTGCATCTAAATAAATAACAATGTAACAACTAACAAACCTAAAGAACATTATTTTTTGCCTTCCATCATTTTAGGATAATCAATTGTGCAAATCCCAGCAATTAGCTTTAACGACTACAGCATTATATTTTTTAACTCTGGATAAATATACTCAGTGTCAACATCATAGCAGATTAATAATTAGTTTCATGTATAAGTTGTAATTTATCATACATAGAATTCTAGTATTCCAGTAACACCCCTCTTTTTCCTTGGGTAATGTATAATATTTTCTTTGAATGCACTTCGGCCAGAATAATAATTTGATAAAAGATTTCCTGGAGAAAGTAATTTACGTAAGTGTTTCATTGAAGAAAAGTATGTATGCAATGCAATACAATATTTACGCTTTTCCACAGAAGCGGAAATGTATAGAGAAGTAAGTATGTGGCAGAATTTCTATTTTTTAAACTGCGTAATAATTGATAGGAGACAAAGCAGAGGAGACAAATTGAACTTCAAAGAAATCACAGAATGATGTTATTTATTGCCTGAGGAGCACTTTTTCGAGAGCTTTTCAAAAACATACATGCCTCCTGATGTGTATCTAAGAAAAAGCTGATACATTACTTACTTACTTGAGTCGTAGTACTTACAGTGAGGAAATTCGAGACTTTCTCTCTATGCAAGCCACCATTCCTAGAACTCAGAACAGATATCTATGTTTAAAAGTCTATTTGATCTTGATACACTAACTTCCTATGTGATGCTATAAACTTTGGTAGTATATATAACCGTATTTTACTTAAGGGATCAGAGGAGTTGAGTACGTATGTGTGTCTCTGTCTATGTACACAGAAGAAAGATACACACATTTCTGCAGACAAACTATGCATAGCTGTAGATGTGCCTACATAGCGTCTAAGATTTATAAGTCGTAGATAGTAACCGATATGTAGTGAGTGTGCTGTGCTGTTTGAAATGCGGACAGGAATGTTTTTGTCATCCATTCTTCCTGTTCCCGATGCTCTTTGTAAGTGTCTCTCTGTCTTGCTTACAAATTAAAGCGCAACTACAGTCACAGATACAATAAAAAGGTACATCTACCAAAAAGACGAGTTCAGTTCAGAGTGAAAGTGCTGGGCACATCATACAATACACAATTCACTACTACTCTTCTTGGAAGAATGAAAGTTAACGTCGTACTGTAACACAATATAATGGCTGTCGTTCCTTGCTTTTCCTTCGTAGAATTTCTCGACATCCATCCCACTATATAAATCTGAACTGTAGCTAATACTAGAAGTACTTAGTAAAAGTATGTAGTAGTGCTCACGCTAGAGAACTGTGTCCTATGTACATATAGAGTTACTTGTCGCGGTTTCCCTTGTTTTGCTTTGGTTAGCAAAGTAAACATGTCCTATGCAATGATTGCCGGGCTTGTCGCGTACGAAGGTAGAATTTCCTAACTTCTTCAGGAAACAAATGAACAGTTTCAGTTGAAGCAAAGGGAAAGAAAACGAAGAAAGGAAAACCAAACCGCAAACGAAATGAGTCTGACAACTGTACAATTTAAAATTTACCAAGTCAACATTTTTCTTTACTCTCTCTGTGATTTCTCTCATTTTCCTTTTGCTCTATAGAAAGATAGGTAGTAGTAAGTATATAAGTAAGTACATAAGTAGAAAAGCACGACTGTCGTAATTGCAAGATTTAACTCGTCTTCTTTTAGAATAGATGGATTATATAACTCAGTTAAGACTTCAATAACGAACTGAATTTCCTAAATAATAAAACAAAAGATGAGTCAGTTACGGAAGTCTATAGAGTGGGCCTATAGGAAATCTCATTTAGTTCAAAGACATCTTGACTCTGCCCAAAGAATACGTACCGGAGTTCATAGGACGATAAGTGGCTAAGCGTGAGAAAAGAAAATCTTCTATTCAAGTCAAAGTCAAACTAAAAATACTTAAATTTAATGAAGCCTATAACAGAGTTCTCTTCTTCTCTAGATATGCCTATGTACAATGTACATATATTAACGGATACTTTTTTCAGCTAGAGACAAATACATATTCAACTAAAGTCATTTGCCCTTTTCTGCGTTAAACTTCCATGTTTTCCTGAATATGCAGAACTGACGATGAGCTGAACTGAAGGGCACGGCACAAGTAGAACGAGCACACTCATCCAAATACAGCACACTATATAATATGTACAATAGTCTACGATATACAGGGTTATCCAGATATATGTCCAAGTGGTCTACGGCCTCTGCCTCTAGCTCGAGGCTGCTAACAATGTGAGGTGAGGACATTCGAAAGAGGACAAAATTTCCAATGAGACAGACTGTACCTACGAAAAAAAATATTGTTCCCTTTTAGCATTTGAAACAGCTTTATCAAAATTGTTGAAAAATCTTTATAAACCACATTGCAATAATTATTATTCGTTGAAATTTTTATCCTCTTTCTAATGGTGGTCACTTCGGTTTGGTAATAGCCTCCGTTTAAGAACTACACCGCGCTACAATTTCTTGCAATTGTGGTTTTTACGTGGGATATGCCACACTGCTATGAGACGCAGTAATTTCAAGAAGGATTAATTCATAATTAATGACAATCGCTATTCTTGTAGCAAATGTCCTCTTTCGACTGGTGTGGTGGTCACATATTTTTGGTAATAGCCTCCGTTTAGTCGGAGCTAGAGATCTCTTGGACATATGGATAACCCTGTACAATAGAACATCTCATCTGTGCACTTTTCCTCGTGTATTTTATTTAACTATTCTTGACTCTGAGAGAAGACACAGCTCATCTCATTTAAACTCATTTCGCCTTCACAGCAAGACTTCTTTCAATTCAACTGCAACGAACGAAACATTGTAACTCACTCTCTATATACCCGCACACAATATACAATACAAGTATAGGTAGGTATATGCATGTAGGAGAGCAATGTAATTCGTACAGTCCTGAACTCAAGTAGAGTCAACTTAACTGAATAAAACAGAACAGAACAATTCTGTCCTTATCCTTCCTCAAGTTATCGTTGGAGAGCAGAGCACAGTTTAACGAGACTGATTGTGAACTCAGCTCATATCTCTTTCTCTCTCTCTCTCGCATTCTCACTGTTGACTTGACTAGAGTTATTGTTGGCAATAGTAAATACATGGCTACATTTGCTGAAACGACTACTAGATCCGATAACCTTTGCCTCAGAATGGAAGAGAACAGAACACTCGAGTGAAATTAGTAAGGGAATAAAAGATGATCCATCATAGTCTACTTGACAGAAAAAAAATTAATTTAAATTTAATCATATCATTCATATTCCTCGACTACACTCTCAAGTAGCAACTTGACTAGAGTGCTTCCTCTTCTGTATGTGTTGGTGTTGATGTAATATTCTCTTCTCCTCTTCACTAACATCCTACTAAAAGCTTTTCATTTTCCTTTCTCTGCCTTTCATTCCCATGCTCAACGCAACCCTTGTAGACGGACACGGCAGGGAAGGAATCAAACTGTCTTTTTATCATGGAGGGATTTACAATACAATCATAATTCTTACTATATCCTTAAATATATACAAATGCTTACAATATACCATATGCCTACAGGAAGCGTCAGTCACAGTCATATGTGAGTATAATATGCCCTTCTTTTTTCCTGATGCAAACTCCATGTGAAGCTTTCACCGGTATTTTCGCCAACATTTCTACCGACGCGCAAATTATTTTGGTGTGGAGAAAGTAATTTCACATGGCCAAAGTTTTATATCGAGTTGGCATAAAAAAAGAGAAAGTTGTATGTTAACAGTAACACTGATCTGACATATGTTATATGCAACGATATTAAAAAATGGTACACCACGGTACACCTATACGTACAGTATGGACGACAGACTCCTTACACCAATGTCATACAAAATGTTACTGAATTTCAGCAAGGAGAAATCGCATAAAATTTTTAGTGAAAGATCCTTGAAAGGTGTCTTACCGAGTTAGTAGTAGTTAGCATAAGGAAATAAAAAGTGTAATGTGAACTCGTTTCTTGTTCATACTGGAGAAGCATGGAGTATATATTATTATTAATTTTGACTATACTCTATACTCATTCAAATTACCAGGTTAAAAGCTGTATATTTAAGTAGAAAACAACAACAGTACTTGTGTTGATACAGAAGAGGGAATGAATAATAAATTTGATACATATTAATAAGTGTACGGAACAAAAACATGTTTACATATTTACGTAAGTACTTGTTATTGTTCTACTGACAACATGCGTACATAACGAAGAGCTTACTTATTACAGTTCACGCTCACTTTCCGCATCCCATGATAATAATTACAGTAACGGAGAGTAATCTAATATGCTCCTTTGAGAAAGCTTGACGATAAATGCAAAGAGTCACCTCGACTTTTAGTTATGCTGTTGCGTAGTGTTGAGTTGGGTTGAAAGAGCATTTAACTCGTCTTCATAACGAAACCACACTAACACAGCCTTCTCCCGCTACAAGCTAATAAATCTCATTTAGTCTCTGGAAATATTTCATTACATTACTTTACAAACAAAGAAAGATCTGATCTCATTTCATTTAAAGTAGTTGCGGAGAGGAGACGAGCACTCGACTAGACACAGGCGGGAGACTAGTCAGAATAATAAGAGATGTCTACTTTTCTCCTCTTCTTCTTCTTATTCTTCTTCTTCTCTGCCCCAGCTCCTTCCTTCCTTTATCTCTATTGCAACTCCACTCAACTGCACTTTTAAGGCTGGAACAGACTACCAAACTCAAGTCTTTAGTTTCTTCTCTTGTAGTGTACTCATGTAGTGAGATATAACTCGCCTAACTGCCTCTTCTGTTTCTAGATGAAAAACCAATTGCCGGTAGTAACGAGGGCGAGAATTCAAAGGGGAAGAGAAATTCAAGCGAAATAAAACGAGTTAGCATCTGAAGTAGGAACCTAAAATGTGCCTACCCAAATATTAAGCTAACCTTAGCTCGTCCTTTACTCCCTGAATACACCGACGACTATTTCTCCCTACTTATTTCCATATTTAGGTACCTATAATATAGTATATTGATACTTTATACTATTATACTCCCTTTGTATGTATACTATAAGTACAGGTTATATCAAACATTATATCAATACCTACCATCACTAACTAAGGACAGCAAAAATACAGGGTCATCATTTAGACATCGCCTCCTCATCAAATTGTTGTAAAAATGACCGGAATGAAGTTTCAGCACCTGCACGTGCTGGAACTTCCTACACTGAACTTCCAGCACCTGCTGGAA
>JABASI010000120.1:0-55631 GCA_019776505.1 Tomocerus nigrus | reverse complement strand
TGGATCTGAGTAGATTTGCGGGGTCCAGATATTTTTCTTAGAATCTCGGCATTCAAAACGCCAATAGACCAGCTCCTGTCCTAAGCCACAACATTTAGGGATATTTATACAGTTTTGCCCTTTTGTAGATCCTGAAGAACAACTGTTGTCGCAAACTTTTACTACCACTGATGAACTACTGAAACTGAAATTATATCACCTTACATAACTGTACATCACATTTGTAAGGATAAATTAACCTTGCATCTAATTAACTTACTTTAGAACGCAATAGTTGTTTCTGTCATAATATGTCGAGTCGATCATCAGAAATCCATCTTTTGTAAAATGGTTGTATATTTTGCCCCTCATTTTGTATCCTCTTGGTAAAGGCGGCTTTATTGTAGTTTCATTTTCATTAGTTGTCAAGGTTGAAAGTGGAGCTACGGATCTCTGTTGGAGCCTAATGATCATGTTGTCGTTACATTCCATATTTAATGCACGTTCCGATAACCTGTTGAAATGCATTTATCAAAAGAATTAGTTTTCCCCATTCGGTTTATTTTTCAGCAGGGGAAATTATTGTTGCTCCTAGAAAATGTAGTTCCAAGTTCCCATAAAAACTCCTAGACCTTTCTTTGCCGAAGCAGTAATGTCAGTAATCCATGAAACAAATTACGTGACCATGTATATGTGTATATCGATGTACTAAAAGATGAATGCCTTACATAAGAAAAAGCAAGGTACATTACAGATGTATTAATTGCCATAATTGTTACTGTGCTATCATATGCTCATACAAAGATAAACCCTACTCTGCCAAGTTAATTAACTTACCGAAATTCCATAGCTTTCTCCTCGGCCATGAGATACCCAGGAATCGNTCTCCTCGGCCATGAGATACCCAGGAATCGTAATATTCGTAATGGAATAGTTTTTCAGTAATTCGCTATCCCAGTCAAAATCTTGGCACTTGTTTATAACCACATTATCTAGCATGCCCAGTGCCAAAATGCATGGATTCAATGAAATGATAAATATAGGTAGATGAAACAAAATGTTCATTTTAAAACTCATTGTACTTTGCTTTATTGTAGATATCTCAAAGCGCAAAAACCATTGAAATATTATTTATTTACATAACTTCACCAAAAGGTACAGCAGTTCACAATGACATGATTTTCTTTTGACACGAAGCATTTCTCTCAGTTCTTATCGCGTTTACTCAAAAGTTCAATAACAACTACTATCTTTAAAGAGGGCAGAAGGAGGAAACTTTTATGCATCAATGTGCTACATACAAATACGCACATATTATAGTAATTGTCGGTTTTCGACATTAAATGTCAGTAAACGCATAAGGAAAGCTTTCAGGAAAAACAAAAACTGCGGTTACCGTCATTGGTTTTCTTGCTAATGTCGAATTATGGGGACCTCTTCTTGGGCTTAGCTAAGCATTCGGTTAAATGGACTAGATGAAATTGTAAATATTCATTTACAGAATATTTTTATTATAGAAGTATAGCTTAGTATAGCTGTGTAATTTGTAAGGCATCCTTTAGTGTAAAAACATTTATAGCGAGCTTCATTTCCATATTTAAAAGGAAATTCTGGTAATATCAGTTTCTTGAGAAGATGATCTTCGAAATGACGAGAGTTTGGTCACCGAGCCTCGAACGCTTCCTAGAATACCCAGTGAAAATACTGCACTTAATAACTTATTGTGGTGATATTGATAACTCATGAATAAACAGAAAGATGCTAATACTTACTGCCGAATCCTTCGACGTAATCCTTCAACTTACTAAACGCAGATCTGTTGCACAAGAAAATGAAGAACAATGCAATTGATTGAAGATTTGCGATAACATCAACGATCACCCAGTACCAAGGATTTTCATTCTGAGTATGAAGCCAGGATATTAGTTCAAATGTCCACAAAATTCCCATCACGATGAATAATTTGGCATACAGTTTGAATCTGAGAAATGTATAAAACCCCGTCAATGTATTAATTTGTAAGTGTAGAAAACCATTTACACTAAGCACGGTTATCTAAATCTTACGACAGAAAATCGCGATTTTTGGTGGATATATCTCCTTTAGACAGCAAGTTGGTACTCCTACGGAATTTGCAAATCGACGCTACTGTCATCGCAGCAAAAAAGAGATTCAATCCCAAAATGATGGCAATAATGTAGTAAAGATAAACTCCTTGGGCCCCTGGGGTGAAATGATAACAATCAATTTTTAGATATTTATGTGTACATTATAAACAAGCACCGGTAGGCATACGAAAAATACTTGTCTGACACGACACATACATGGGGCTATGAAGTAGTTGAACTTTCCATATTCTGGAATTAATACTTCAGTCTCGATATCACTACAAATCAGTATCTCATCACATTACATAATACGATATGCAATAGTCAAGGAATTTCATTGAAACTTATTTTGGCAATAGTTAATGGTCAATTTACCTGTATAGCTGATCCAGTAAAACTGAAGACGATACTATTACAAGTGGAAATCCCCAACCAATTCCACTATAGGCAAGGAATCGTTTTACCCCTTTCGATCTACACGATGATGGCATTACAGTGCTAGAATTTTATATATAGAATGCAATGTAAACCACTAATTTCATTCAATTTCACTAACATGTGTGGATTATTTGCAATGTAGAAAGTTTCATTTACTTAAATGTTAGCAGAAGATCAAAGCTCATTACTGAAATCCAGAAATAGCTGCTCAATATAAAATAATGGGCAGATGCGGCTGATTCCATGTAAAAATAACATCCATAGATTAATAACAAACCAAACAAGGGGTAATAAAAACGTTAACACGACAAAATTAAAAAATACCTAAAGCTACTGCTTGCACAGTGTTCAACTTCACAGGTGGATTCGATATGTAGCCGCAAAAATGTGACGTCCCAAATAGAATCGACATAAAAAACAGGGAGATCATGTATGAAAGAATGGTCCATCCATGCACATTTTGATTTCTTGCCAGTATCATATATCCAACAGCAATGACAAAGTAGAATACGCAAGATACGTATGAAAGAATTCCATACAGTTGAGATAATTGCCGCTGTAAGAGGGTAAGAAAACAGTTTTTGTTTGTTTCAATGAGGTTGCATTTACAAGGAATAAGTTCAAGCTTTACAGTTGGTATACATCTCATAATGATACAAATATTCAGTTTACCTTATCACTATGTGCAGTTACTGAGTCTGGAATAAAAAAGAGAATTTGATTTCGTTCTTCCCCATCATAAGCTCCCTCATTATTCATATTTTGTAATCCATCGATGCACATTAGGCCAGGTGGAAAGGGAATCCATCGTCGAGTTTTATCCAGGAAGACCACTTGGCCGGAACTTAATATTTTCCATCTAGAATATAGTAATTGGAAAATCAGCCACCTAATCCATTTCATATACTAATTGATAAGGGACAACATGAATTATAGTTTTATTTACGATTTTTTCCGCCATGTTTTAGCAATGTGTGTTAAATCCCTGGTAGGCCACTTTTCATAAAAAACTTTTCTGAGTGCCACCTTTTCCAATTGAGGTTTTACTTTATCAGTAAACTGATTCTCGAGGTTCATGAATCTGACATGAGGCGTTTCGTAAAGAAACGGCTTCCATTGTATGGCTCCAGAAGGGGAGCACTTGGCTGTACGGTTTTCATATTGAATCACTTCGCTCAGATCGCAACATTTCGGAATACAAGGTCTTGTTTTTGATTGACAACTTCTCTTGCATATTTCAAGGAATATGTGAGACTCGTTCGCACTAAAATATTTATGCATCCCGAATCATTAGAAAAGCATTACTATTAAATATTAACGCGTATATGAAGATTTAGTACCCTTCTCCAGCTAATTACTTACTTGGATATACAGAAATCTTCGTTGTGGTAGTATCGGGACTGAAATCTTAGTTTTCCGTCTGGCAGAAACTGATCTCGTAAACTGTCATGCAAACTGGATGGAGTTTCGGACTCCAAATTGACGTTATTGGTCGGCAAAGCATAGATTATCGTTTCTCCATCATTGCATCCCTGATATCTTAATCCAAACCTTCAAAAAACCAGTTAATATTAAATGAGGATGAAACGCAGACTCCTTACCATATTCTATTTGGTAGATATAGCATAAACTATATTATATGTATTTAATATTTGTATTTAGAGTGGATTTAATTGAATTGAAGTTTTTTTTAGAATTTGAAATCTCAATACGCACCTAAAATTTAAAGGTTTTCCATTTGAGACTAGTTGTTCTGGCACAGATATTTGTTCAGTCTGAAAATTCTTGTATTTGTATGCAGCAGGACACTTGTTAACTTCGACTGCTTCAATGGGTAAGGCTGTCACACTTTCTGCTAGTTCACCACACACGCACTGAATAATGAAAATTAAAAGGGAGGATGAAAACAAGGCTGATCTTGCATTCATTTTCGTGCCGCACGTAAATGACATTGATATTTGCATTGGAACGCAACAATACCGGGGCAAGTTCACTTTTATGTGGTTTAAAAAGGTTCGTGCCTTGGTTGATTGAGAGCAGATTACATATTTACTACCATAACACTTTAAATAGGGCAAATTATTATTATTATATGTAACAAACACGAGATTTATTTACAATAAGTGCAAATTGTTAGTTGATTAAGTGAATTCTTTGTGATAATTTCTGTGTAACTTATAAAGACACATTACAGAGTGAGTGAATTCATAGATAATTTGCTACGATGCACTTGCAGTTTGAACTAATAGGATTTTATGAAGCAAGTGTTATGTGTGATCTCAGTGCTAGTGAAATAAGTAATGAGATGGTTTATCTGCGTATAAGCCGTAGTATACTTGTCTCCACAGATTTGCTTCTGAGTACCTACACTCTATCAACTGCATTGGATTGCCTATTTCCATAATAATGAAGGCGTACGACGATATGAACCAAGTACAACCAATTCTATTCAACTAGAAAGTTGATCTCCTCTGTTACGACGTCCATACGTAATACTTTTAATATTAGACTACTTACTGTTATCACATCTACTTTCATAAGCATCATTTACTATACGTTTGTATAATATCTGTCTACCAAGCAAATGTGTATAGTGGGTTATTATAGAGATTATCTTTTAATGTGACTGTAAAATTACATGTTCATTAGGTCGTCATTTATTCATCTCTAGTAAGTAGGGAGAAGGACGTCATAGAACGATGAATGCTATTTTTGTTAGCAAGATTCTTCTTATGCATTCTGTCCCATCACCTATTCAAGTCAAAAGTTAAAATCGTAAAGAGAAGACGTAGCGAAAGTATGTACACACAAATAGCAAATAATGTCTTGGTGTACCAAGCAAGATGTATGCATGACTGTATGTATTTGTGTGCTGCTGAATATATTCAGTCTCTACTGATGCATACACAATCTTCAATCCCTTTTGTACTGTGTTATGCTAAGTATATGTTTTAAGATGCGTCTTTATCATGCTGTGCATTCTATGAAGGCAGACAATGGAAGAAATGTTGACTTGTCTTCAATTACCTCATAGTAACATAGTGCAGACGCATTAAGGAAAAGAAAATGCTCAAAGAGAACACGTTTTACTGGTTGTACTTCAAGACGTAGTACATCTAGGCGATTTGAGCAGCACAGTGTAGTAAGATAAATGCTACACAATACATTGAATAGCTGATTGCTTGAATAGAAGAGACAAAGAGAATTCAATCTTCGTGTTTCTTCTCCATGTATTTCATATCAGTTCTGTCTTCACTGAATTCAATGTACCATAGTATAGTGATCATCCCTATCGTATTCGTCCAAATTGTACCTTTTAACGTTGAAGGAACTGGAGATGCTCACGTATAGACAATGCTTTTGTTACAAACAATAATAATGTACGTTGCCCATACGAATGTGGTATTGTCAACTACAGTATCATTACATAAGTACTATAACGGCTTTACTTCTTCTACTCCATTACTACTGAGGGTTAAAATGTGCACAATCGAAATACATTTTATAACAGTCAATTTTTGTTTTTAGATGTTTCAATCTGTACTCTGTACTATCAACACAAGTTCCTGGCGGTGACGAGAAAATTACGCCAAGAAACGTCGTAATATAAGTTACGCTAATTTTCATTACAAGAATGGAGCTATCTGTGGCAGTTCCAAAATGGATAAAGACCAAATTAGAATATTTATTTATCTTTCAAAGTTCGAAGGATCAATATTTGTTTTAAGATCAGGTTGTCAGTTTGGCGAATACGAATACTTATGTGTTACATGGTAAACAAAGAGTATTATAATGTAGAAAATGCATAGCTGGTTATTATATGCGTAAGGATTGAGTACATCTCCTTCAATTCATATTTCATTATGTCCCACTTATTAGTATTTACCTGGTAACATCGACAGATAGAGTCACGTTTTTTTTATAGTTGTCCAGTTTAAAAAATGCTATATAGAACGTAGAACGTAGTTCGTAACCTATTCACGAAGTTACTTACCTTTATATCATAGTTCATAATATATCACACCTTGTACCTCCTTAAAATCCAAGTGTGTTTGCGTGGCTCTTGTTAAACTTTGTTGTCTGTGACTTGTAGCTACACGTTAGAAGTGACCACGAGTTTGGTGAATGTACGACTCAGTGTTTGTTCTTGTGGTTTAGATTTGCAAAACCAATGCATGCATAAGTAAGTACACACCATGCTAGCTTTGCTAAATAAACTGTAGATAGAAAGTCCATTGATGTTTACTTCCGGAGGAAATTGTTATCGAAACGTGTTCATGCGATAATCGTGTATTGACTTATGCTACATAAGTTACATAATTAAGAAAATTAAATTAAACAGGAACACTTTCCCATGCCTTTTGAGGCAATGAATAAATATCACACTATTCTTGTCATGTTCTTCTGGCTTAAGCCAGATTGCAAACTTTCAAAAAAAATTATTTGGGACAATCATTTTCAATAGGTAAATGTTGTATAGTATAACTCAATTCTACATGACTACAACCATGTCTAGGTATACATATGGGTAGCTAGGTTAGACTCATATGATAAAGGCTGCAATCAATCACTGTAAGGTTGTAGGAGAAACAAAACTGGTAAAAATTAGTTGTTTGCCACTAAATTTTCTTAGAAGGTTAGTATCCAAAGGATTAATTATTAGTAACATGTATTGTTGCGGTTCTTGAATTGATTACGTCTTTTATTATGTAATAATTATGTCTATAAAAACGCATAATATATCTTTTGAATTCTATGAAGCGAAGCATCTATCTGTAACCAATATACACGTTTGAACTTTAAACGGTAATATTAGTTACTGCCTTCGTAGAAAACATTATTATAAAGGGAGGATTGTTTATAAGCTTGGATTTGAACGAAGAGGATGACAGAGGATGGGAAGGAAGAGGAAGTAAAGAGTGGGAGATTAGAGAGAAGAGCAATATCTGTGTAGTGACATGGATAACTCTGGATTTTAGTCTGGCACAGGGAGCTGAGTATTTTATTTGAGTTTGTGTTCTTGGGTACCTTTTAGCCTTTAGTCGTCGGAAGGGAAGGGAAACTATACATTAGTTAGATAGGAAAGCATCGATTTCCCGTCAAAATCCACCTCAACAGAGGACTTATTTTCTTCGCTATTTTTCATCTCATCTCATTCGATTCCATTGCTTTTTCCTCCTCTCCTTTCTTAGCCTTCGTACAGTGCTCAGTTCCGAGTCCACAATGGCATCCGCATGGAATGGCACTCAACTCACGTTGAAACGTTCTCTTATGTATGTCCTCCTCCCACTAAACTATCTCATCACGGCATTATGCATTGTCGTGTTCCGCTATTCTCTCCTCAATACCAGAGTGATCTACTTTATCCTGCATTCTCCTATATAGTTATAGACTTTGTATTGGCACAGACATATAATATGCAGAACCAGAATTGCACAGCCTATTCAGACAGGACGTATAATATTTATGCACCTACCATTTTATGTAGGTGAGTAAAAGGATAAAACTTTCGATATTTGTTGTGGAGGCATTTGATATACTTTAGGCAGTTCCTAACGCTTTGCCTTTCATTTCGCCTAGATAGTTTTGTATTTGGAGGCAGTCAAACAGCTAGACAACTGACACTTCCTCAGTGTCCTATCTCTTGCTCTCTATACACAAACGAAATTCCTTTCCTTCCTATTTTTCTATGCAATACTCTTTATTGCATGGAGCAAGTCAAAGTGATTACCTGCGAGTTTATGGTGTCTGGCTCGTTTGTACTCCAATGTAGTTCCTTTTATCATTTATTGAAACTTTACACACTCTTTTCTACAACAGACTCAGAACGTGACGTGATGGATATCTGCTTCACTTCTACAGAAGCACGAACCAATATTATTACTCTGCTATTAGGAAGCTAAGTATCTATAGCTGTCGCCTCTCTACATATGATATTATCTGCAGACGGCGATACAATTTAATGCATTTTATTTTTATCTATTGCGCCATATTCCTATCGACACTAGTAAACACATCTTATCGTCGCAAGCGTACCATATGCATCCAACAGATAACGGATATGTGTGAAAATGTTGTCTGGGACGGTGGAGCCATATCCCAGTTTTAGATTGGAATATGCAAGCTTTGATGCACCTGATGGTATAAGGCCTTTGAAAAGGCTATTTCTAGTGTTTAGATATTAAATGCGTCAGTTCTGTTTTCTAGTATAGAAGACCTTGCTTCAAATATTGGAGGTTACCAAGAAATTGATATCCCTGGATTAATGTTTCCATATTTTCAGCAATTTTGCAAGCCCTTGGGATGATGATGTTCCAAACAGAGATTTTCCAGTCTTGTTTACGAGGGAATTTTTGCCAATATTTGTAAAGCTTTTAGCTATCATGCTTGGGCGTAATTTAATGCATGCATGCACATGCATGAAAGCCCTTCTGCGAAATCAAGTAGTAGATGTTATCAATATCAGTGATTAGTAGTGACAGCTCTGGTAAAGTAGCATATCATGCCCTCCAGTGATGTTATTTTTGCGAAATTGTTTGGGATTTCAATCTGTCAGACGAGGATTCACGATGGAAGCCTGACGCTTCAACTTAAACTCGTAAATAGATGATATGGCTGAAATGTGGGTGTGGGCAATGCATTGCTATAATTGAGCATGTCAATCAACCGTGGAGTTCTGTTTTCCTATTCCCAAAAGTCTGTACTATCATTTAATTTTCTCTCTTATACATGCAATAAAAATTCATAATTGCATTTTAAATCGTAGAAAATGGCAAGTCATGCTCTTTGATCAGAAGACACTCAGACCTCTGACAGTGTTTATTGAAATTCTTTTGCGTAGTAGCTGCTTAAGATGACGTGTATGCATTTAAGGCTACCAACCTACTTAATTATATGCAATCTTGATAAGATGTCTGGAAAATTAATTACCTATACATCTACTACATTTAAAAGTTTTGCGCTTCATATTGCGGTTAAGTCTTAAAATTTTCAAGGAAATGTAGAAATCGGTTTGCTTTCGATGTATTTATGTGGTGCAATGTGTATAATATATTTTATTGATATGAAAAACATTAACCTATGCATAGTCCCTGGTTAGGCTAGTCCAAGTCGGAGGCAGGAGCTTTGGCCTCGTTCGGCATCTGACTTTTTTTAGATTTAGATTCATTGTCCTGGGTGAACTGGAGAGTACAAATAGTAGTGGAGTGGTGATATTTGGTTGGGTCGTCGGGTTGGTGTGGAGGCAGAGCTGAGACTGCAGCAAGAAAACCCTTCTTCACTTCCTTTCGGCATTTACTCTCAGTGTTTCAGCAGCTGTCCTCTCCTTTGGCTTCCCCAGCTTTGCTCTATTTTCCTTGGTAGACTTTTCGCCTTGTGCGAACATTTCCCTTTCATCCGAATATAGTGAAATGGAAGATAATGCACTATATTTTTTGTATGTCTGACTGTCTGTATGTGGTAGTCGGAGCTTTTGGCTCTTGCTACCGCTTTCTGTGAGATTCTTCTTTTTATCAAATCCTCTCCTCCTTTGGCTTTCGTTTGGCTAAACGAAACTTCTCAATAATCTGCACTGCGCTTTTCCTCGCAGTGAAATCTTTCATCGCTCTATCTCCCATCTTAGCAGGCAATAGGAAAGGAGTTGTGAGTTTGTGACTATGGCTGGCTAATAAGTGTATATGGAATGTACGAGTGTCTGAGTGAGTGCATGTGGAGAATGAATTGAGTTGAAGTTGAACGGTGAAAGTGTCGTAAAACGGGAATGGATTCATATAGAGAACCGCTTATCTGCCGGAGATCAAGCCATGAGCCTACTCGCTATTACTTACTAACAGCTCTACGCACAAATCCTTTCTCAAATATCCTATCGCTCCAATAAAATAAAGTTCCTTCGGATAATTTAGATCTTGATTTAGCTATTTAATTTACTCTTCATCCTACCAACATACTCTTGGCAAATTCACTAGCATCCTCGACGAACAAATAATCGAGTCTTTCTTTCCACACTACATATGCTACTGGCAGTAGCAAATTGCGATAAGAAATCTCCATCATCCACGCACAATCTTTTGGCTTTCCTTCTCTCCCTACATCTACACTTTATCTTTATCTCTGCAATACTACTAAAAATTTATTTTTCACTACCAATTCAACCCATTCACATAACAATACAAGCCGCTCGACTAAAAGCGAAGGCCAAAGCCTCGCTTCTCCAAATTAATTTACATAGAGTCACCATAATCTACCTACAAAATGCCTTTTCAGTGAATATAATATCTTCAAATTCAAAGAAAA
The DNA here is from genome assembly GCA_019776505.1 of Tomocerus nigrus. Taxonomy (NCBI): domain Eukaryota; kingdom Metazoa; phylum Arthropoda; class Collembola; order Entomobryomorpha; family Tomoceridae; genus Tomocerus; species Tomocerus nigrus. The sequence goes on along the minus strand of JABASI010000120.1, from coordinate 44,814 downwards.
TAAAAGAGCGATGCTTGTCTGCTATTCAAAATTTTCGGCTTTATCACATTATCTTAGGAAAATTGTCTCCATCACTGCCATACACAATGAAAATTTTCGATTTTACAAATATCGACTTCGACCGAAGCGGAACGAGTTGTTTAGCCGTTAGGCAGATATTATATGGCTTAGACTATTTACATGTGCAGTAGGAAAATTCTGTGACTTGGGATTTTCATGGCGCAAACAAAAATCGCACAGCAATATTAAAATGTAACTGTATAAATAAGGACAGAATCTAAGGAAGCTAGGGACAAAAGATTTCTAAGGATGAAATGAAAGACAAGCCCATGTTGGCGTATAATTGCTAGTAGTTGAGTCATCAGAGTTAATGTCTATTTCAGCTGTGCCTCTGTAAGACAGGGAAACTTAGTTGCTTATGGCAAGTCGTCTTTGATATTATGAAAATTCCTTGTCTTTGGTATGCATCTGAGGAGTAGAGCTTTGTGGTATGCACGATAGTGCTTGACTTAGAAAGATATGGTGGAGATGAGCGGATTTAGACAAAGAGTGGAACCGACGAAGCATTTCCGAATTGCCATCAAAGGATATCATCTACACTGCCGAGTAGTTTCCCAGAAAGAAGCTAACCGCTTACGTTGAGGACTTTTGATCTGACTCTCTGCCTCCATGAATCTCACAAATGCGTGTAATGACATGTTATTACATTAGATGCATGAACTACTGGAAGACAGGAAGGAATAGGAATATCAACAGACTCAGTCAACCTTCCTCCGTGCCCAGAGAACCTTCTTCCTTCAATCTCTCTTTCCTCTCTAAAGTTTCTGTTTTTACAACCCTCAAAGATTACTCCTTCGAGAGACAAAAGATAGTCGAAACTAAGATTAGAGAACCTATGTTCCAACTTTTCTGAATACTTACACGCACCCAGAGCTACTGTCCTTTATATTGAAGAGCACTTTTCTGAGCATAGCCACGAATAGTTAATCTCCTCGCGCTGTTCTAGTTCTAAGTACACAGTGGCAGCTCTTAAGTCTTAACAAACCGAGCTAGTTTCAGAGCTGAAGAGTAGAGAGACCAAACCAGAGAGAATCCACTTACCAAACACAAGAGAGATGAGTCTGTCTAATAAATGCTGCTATAGATTAGATAACATTCGAGAACACTGTGTCCCTGGGTTGAAATGAATTTTGTCATCCATCTTCGGCTAGGTACTTCTCTTTTCGTATCATTTATCAAACTTATTTCTCATTTTAAATTATTTTCTTCGTTCTCTTTTCTCTTTGCAAATCCCAATTGGTATTTCCCATCCTAGAGCACAACTTTCCGGTTGTTTGATTTTTACCTAGTTTCTAACTTTTCAGTTTACTAAATGTCATATCCCTAACTATCTGCATTCGGTTTACCCACGTAATACATAAGACCACGGAAATTCTGGTAATTTGAATCCATAAAAGGTAAACGGAGAAAGTTTCCTTCAAAATTCAAATAGATCGATCCGAAAACCCGACTGAGTAGTCAACTTTTCCTTTCTTTTCAACTTGAGAACTAACGAAGGCAACTACTTACATCCTATTACTATAATTATCTCTCACAATACCTACCTTTTACTATATGTTTATCTTAAATCCTCAGGAGGAATATGCATTTATATAATGATATTACAAAAGTAATCTTGCAGTAACATAAAGAATACTTATATTTCCCTGCGTAGTACTCAGGATTCCCAATTCAGGATAACAAGTTTCAAAATTAGACTCGTTTACTTAGTGAAGCATTCACAAGATCCTAAGAAGATATGTAAGGTGAGCCATAAAAGAATTCAAAGCGCAACCACATCTGTCTACAAACACATTAGTACAATCATAGTTCTTTAGACGTAGATAATGTTTCATGTTATGTAGTATTGGGTAGCATTCAAAGAAAAGCCTAGAAAACCATTACTGTCGTCTGTCGTCGCTACATATTGAATTACTCTTATCCATTCAGACTTAACGCAATAACAATGAGGATTTGTCCACGTATTCAACCGAAAGGTCTATGTTTGCCATCATTGGCTAGCAGATGAAAATCTTTATCACTGTGTTTTATTCGCAGTTGAGTAAGAACTGAGCAAGACTCGAGGATGACACTAACCTCCTATTCTATGTAATTCGATGAGCCAGGGAAAAAAATACAAAATATATAATAGCAAAAAACATGTTTTCAAATATATTAGTGTACCTGGTAAACTTATTACTGCTGATCTCAAAATTCATGGGCCGGTATGTAGTAGAGTAAAATGGGTCACTACATGGTCCGTTCAGCTGAGTTGTCCAATTAACCAAAATAAAATACTTAACAAGTATCAATAACCTGACTTTCATTCGTATAATTGAAACTATAATCTCTTCTTTTCTCTCTATATGGACACTTTATCCAAGTTGATACTTTCCCCCGATATACACAGTGAGGTGTAAATAGTAGACGAAGAGTTTGCCACGCCCAACTACATGGACGCACAGAAGAACAGACAATGATTGTTTCGTGACCATTACATCTAGTTTCCCACCATCTTTCTACACTGCCAAACGTTGATAGGATACTATTGTATTGATCTGTTTGTAGTGTAGAATAGACAAACTGTCAACTGTCGTAACATGAAAAGTTCTAACAAAAGTTGACATTCAAAAAGCAGATACATAAAAGATGCTACAAGGTATTTGTGTTTGGGATTGCACGGGATGGATTTACTCATGTAGATATTGTGTTCACTATGTTTGTGTATGTTACTGTAATACATGAACTAGAGGCTACACGAGTTGTGCATTGTAAAGTACTTTTCTCCGTAATACTCTGTCCCCTGAGAATGGATAAGTGAAGAGAACGGTAATGGTGCATTAGGAGAATCTGGAAAGGAACTATTCACTTTCATTTTTCAGAAAATCTGAAGTAAAGGATTGATTGATTCTCTCAAATAATTTTAAGGATATTTGCAGAGAGAGAACTGCTGACAGTATATAACGGTCCCCCATGCTGTGTCTGTGGACGAAAGGGAAGTCACTTTTTTAGAAAGGTTACCTTCGTGTACAATATAAGTATATTATTTGAGCTAAACAGGCTGTAAGAACTGTAAAACCAAATGCGACAGCAATCGAATGGTACGGAAAAGTGTGTTTACACTGCTAAAAGATTTTTTCGCTATAGTCACTATTGTCTGAAATTCTTTGAGCTATATTAACATGAACTTATAAAGAGAGACAGGTACTTTCTTTCTGTGTGTATAGGAAGGTCTTCTTTTTCCATTCAATACAGACATATACTTACTTTTCGGCTCATCTCCAGAAAAGGAAGTTGAATGGAACTGACGAGCTGAATTGCTTGGAATCGTTGAGTTGGATGATTTTCCAACGGAAAAGTGGGTCTATTGATGTCGATGTTGCTGAGCTTTGACTTCCTATAGTCTAGAAATGTATAGAGCGAGCTGAATGTGATATGACGTTTCAAGGGAATCAATCTCCTAGTCCTTTAGACAAAAAACTCCTACAAACTCTAGGGATTGATTCAAGTACAACGTACAAGTGACAGCAATTGTCCATTGTTATTTTACTAATGTTTTGTTCCCTCAACTCTTTCTCAGCCTTCCAAAACCCGAAAATAAGGCACAAAAAACACTGTGAGGGTTTGTAATATTAATTTACTTGAATAATAAGCAAAAAAGCAATATATTTTAGACATGAATTTTAGTCAGCTATTGATCTTCCAACCATGAACACTAAAATAATACTAAAAACAACGTGGCATGGTTCAATAACAGTGAAACAAGTCGTGAAATTTTATGCAATCGAAAATTCTCGGCAGTTTTACTAATATTAGGAAATAGATACCAATGTACCTCAACCATTTTCTTTTTCATATATCTTACCAAAGTTTACGTAGCGTAACTTTCTTGTAATTTGCAAGTAATTTAGCACGGCAAATAAAATACTAAGTATTATTAGTTGAGGGATAGAAGTTTAGTTTGTGCACCAAAGTAATTTGGAGAGTATGCAATGCACCTATGTGCGCCCATTATGAAGTTATGTGTAGACTTGGTACCGTGTTTCATGCAAGAGCATATTGTATTGTTGAGTGACGATGTAGTATCTTATCGATCCCAAACTTTGTAGTAGTAGGCTAGCAGTGTTATTCAATATACGGGAAAGATGCAAGTTAAGTAGTATCAGTTGAAGTCTGAGTTGACTTTGTGCGTAGTGGAACTACAGAGAGACAGAGAGAGAGTAGAGTTAGGAGGAGTACTAGTGACTTTGATAGTAGTAACTTGCAACTGTGTATGTAGTAATAACGCTGAGTTGACTATGAGAATGACTATAGAGATAAAAGTCGGTCTCTCTGTTCATTTCATCTGCAATGTACAAAAGTATTACTTATGTACACTAGATTCGAAAGGAAAATAAACAAGACTGTCTGTGTAGTCAGCAAAGTGTAAATACTTACAGCAGAATACTTACAGACTGACGAAACGAATCGACTATTCTCTTTAAGCGTACCTACTACCACTACTATGTATGTATGTGCATAGATGAAATCCTCTCGCAGAAAGAACCCACTCGAAAATGTGAAAGATTGCATATGTTACTTTTCCTTTCGCCTGTCTTCCCACAGTAATATTTGGTGGGCATTAGCCCACACAGGCGGGTATGACACTACAGGCGACTTATTGCAAAATCCCAAAATACTGGAGGGTGCCACCGGAAATTTCCTTTCTTTCTTTTTCATTTCATACAGCTCTTTTATGACTTTGTTTATATACATTGTTGACATAAATCAAAAGACAAATACGGATGTGAGCTGAGTGCTTCCACCCCTTTCCTTTTCCCTACGATGAATGAACTTTTTTATTCTTCTTTCGCTCCATAACATTGAAATTAAATCGTGCAGTCAATATCTAGGTATGATTCTTTTATCTCTATTCAACTTGAATTTACTTAGAAACTCATTCAAGTTACTTAACATGTACAAAGGCATCTCATCTTAATTTGTATCACGACTACTACATTCATCTAGAGAGTTAACAAACAAGGAATCCATTGTGAAATCATATAAAAATAGACAATAATAATGTAATGACCTTTGCTCTATCTTACTATACAGTTCTCTTTTTATCCTGACAAAAAGAGATCGAGATAAAGCAATGGATCAATATTGCTGTATAACATATTCATACTAAATTTTTAGTATGCCATAATTGTTCCTCCTGTTAATTTAGACACAAGTGTTAACAGCAAGATAATCGGATCAATAATATTATGAGGTACTATCTACTAAAATTCAACAGCGGAATACAACGGTTAACAGTTCTCTTATAATTACAGTAACAATGGTTCATATTTGTAAAGTTAATACCTCCTCATAGTAAGTAACTGTTTTGTAGTCATTGTGGTCTCACAACAGAGCTCTTTTAGTAATAACCTTATCATCAGTAAGCATACTAACGTGCATTTCACCAACACTAAATCTAACACTTTCACCATCACTAATAAATATTATATGGATAGGTGGGATACATACCTTAAATTCTATAAATTCTACATTACAATAAAATTACCTGTTGTATCATATCGTATAATTAGTGGTAACTAGGTTCGTACATGGTTAATTTACTCATTTATCAAGTATCTGTATCTACAAACTAGTAATATAGTAACTACCCCAGTAGATATAACACTGCTGAAACGGAAACAGTATATCTGATACTATTATAAATGTACAGATAATTATTTTGCTTATACTTAGCAGATATACACCTGTATGATTGTTAACTGAAGTACCATACGTCATCTTTGTGAACGAAGTCTTAATAAGATAGAAGTTAATTAATCCGTTTATACCTTTGTTTTAAACAGTATAATATCGGCATAATATAATGTACATAGTTATAGTTTTCCTAACTCCTTGATATAGGCATCTATTTAATTTCTTTTCGTGAGTTTCTCTATTAAGTTTTCCTTCGGCAGTATTGATTAATGTGAGTTTGGGTGGGGAACTACATAAGTATGAAAAATTCCATTGTTTGTACAAGTCTACAGACGTACTAAGTATATTTCTCTAGTCATCTAAATAATTAATATAGAAAAAGGTATTTCACTTTCACTACATGATATTTCGATGATGAATTGCATAAAAGAGTCTGTTATTATTGTATTGTAATTACAGTACAGTATAAGTTGTTGGCAGCGATTTAATTTGTTTCCATATTTTTTTGACGTTGTAAACGAAGAAAGATAAGAAATGATTGCCATGTTATTCGTCACGAAAAGGAAATGAGTAGAGAGTGTAGAATGGAGAAAGTGCTAGGGGCAAGAAATGTCTCGATGGCTTTAATAGTCTTCTGTTTCTTTTCGCCGACAGCAGCGACAACACAAAACACAACAAAGACAGAGCAGAAGAGCTCCAGAGCCTCCGGCAATAGCAGCAGTGACCCAACTAATGTTGAGATGAACATTGAAGACAATAAACTGATTACCAGTCACTTTACACTTGGCCTCTGACTCGTCATGAATCCCGGTAGAATTACTCGGGCAATTTTGAACACCATTACAGACGAGCTCTTTGGCTATACAGAAGCCCTCAGGTCCCGGACAAATGAATCCACACTCCTCATTTTTCTGCTCTAATTTGGAAGTCATGAGAGAGCCGTCGGGATTTCTGGGGATAAGAGTGACCTCGGTCCACGAGATCACGAAATGCAATTTGGATGCAGCAGACGCCTCGAGTCTGATTGTGAGTGGTCCTCCCTGCTGGAGCTTTTGGGCCGTGAGGACAGGGAGCTTAGAGGAAATTTCCGTTTTCCGATCACCTACATTCGAATCACCACACAAATTGAGAATTGGCTGATTTTGCTGCTTCTGAGGATGAGAGTGGAAAGGTGGAAGTCCCGACACAGGGTTGTAGTATGAACTGCTTCCTCCTGCTGCCGGAGATGGCGACGCGGGAGAGGATGGCAGATACAGTTCCAACTTGGCATCCGCACACGACTTGCTCGATACGGAAAACACCAATTTATCCAAATGGATCCAAAGGTCTTTCTCTGGATGAATTTTCAATTCCCAGATGCAAGATACTGGCTGATCTTTCAGAGCTGGGTTGTAATAAAATGGAAACTTCAATTTCCCGTCAGCACTTGGACCAAGCTCAGATGGCCCACATAGGGGACCATGAATGAATTTGTACGACCCTTCAAAGATGGGCACATTCGACTTAAAGTAGTTGGCTAGTGCGTGACGAGAATCCACACGCAAAGACATCTCCGCTTCCTCTCCTTGTGAAATCAGTGTAACCGGGTAGCTGAATTGCCCTTGATTTTCCTTGCACAGGCACATCCTTGACGAATTTCTCAATGGATCCATCAATGTCACCTGCAACAATACACAGCAGTTTTACATACATAAATTGTCACCTTTAATGTTCGCACAACTCTACAGGAACAGGAAACAACAAAAGGGTTTTACACTCAAGTAAACATTTTACTTCGATTATAAATACGGCAGAGATCACAAAGAAACACTCCACTTTGGCACCTAGTTCTACACTACAGTTTTCACAAAAATTTGTTATGATTTAAAAATTCATGCGTTCGGTTTATTAATGAAAATCCAACTAAAGCGTACTTATTATTTGTTGAGCAATTCGCCATAAACTGCATTAGTTATAAATTATAGGTACTACCGGTAGATGTGTAATGAGCGGTATATAGTATTTCTAATGCCCGACAAAATATTATAGTAATAATAATATGTTTGTAGTGTAAAGAATATACCTTATCAACACGGTCAGTCCAGCAATTGACGCATGAATCCTGGTTGTACTTGAAATTAAGGTTTTTAATGGTGATGATAACTCGTGCAAAAAGTCTTTTCGTGGATACGAATCGGAATCTGCAGATGATGGGCTTCTCGTCGGCTTTGTAGACGAGGGTATTGAGAGGTGATGCAAACTTTCCCTCGGACATTTGCCAAGCTGCAAACACTTCATCACAAAGCGTGCCAGCCACAGACTCACCATAATGGCTATTATTGAAGAAGTCATAATGTGCCCAGTAGTAGAGGGAACTGCCACTATAGCTCCCTGTCTTCGACTCGAAGCGAACAAAGAGAGCATTTGATGTTGACACAAAATCAAACTTCTCCAGTGGTCTTGAGAAAGTGTCGCAAAAAGTTTTTATAATTTTCGAGTCGTCGGCCCAGCTGGCGTCGTAAATTGTGAGAGACTCTCCACACTCGCCGTCCCACTTCCTGATGGGAGCTTCGATCCGTTCGATCCGAAAACTGGGAAAGTACAGACGGACGATTTCCTCCGCTTTGCCCACCATCAGGTATGTGCACGTTGTGTGAGGAGGATACCAATGCGAGACAGACCAGAAGAGTCCCTGCTTGTCTCCCGAGTTTGCCAGCGCCGTGCTCGTGAAAGTCCAGTCACAAGTCCCGTTCTTTTTCCCGGAAGTCTCGACGTGTCCTGGCCAATGAGCCACGTTGAAGTGAAAGCCCGTGTTGAGTAAGGGCCCCGCCGCCGAAGTCACAAACTCCACAAAAAGATCTGAGCCCGTCCCGATGATAGAGTACGGAAATTTCCCCATTCCGCAAAACGTGCCGATCACCGGGCTCTTTTCGTCTTTCCCATCATAAATTCGTATGTAGTCGTTGGGGCAGTCAGAGCCGATGGCTTTCATTGGACACAGCATCAGATTCTCGCAGCGCTGACCATCCACATTGAACTCTTCGTTTTCGATGTGTAGTTTTGTGAACGGTAGGCGAGTGTTCAAATAATATTTGCAATGTAAATTCCTCGGGTAAATCCCCGGGTAGGCTGGAGACTGCACGTAGCAAGTCTGCATACGACAATCCCGAAATACCCGCTCGCAATATGTGTTCGGCACCACCTGGAAAATCAAATGCAAATGCAGTCTAAGCCTCAGCTCTGAACTCGACTCACGGAGAAGGCTGGGGAAAGCTTTCACCCACGCCACATCACATCCGTTCCCGACACATTCTCTCAGTACACACTAAACCTTTCTAGATAATAGTAACATTAGACTGACGGGGACTATAGCTTGCATTTCCCTGCTCACTCAGTTCATGCATTATGTATAGCCAAATTCTCACATCTGCTTCCACTAAACTAAATAACAAAACTTTATCGCCAATGTCACTCGGTTCATAGCTTTGTGGAAATTGTGATAGTCTCACTGGCGTTTCTTACTAAATATCCTTCCTTTCAGCTACAATGTCTCATATAATAAACTTTGCCCTCATAGAATCCACTATAGAGACGTTTTCCCTAAAAATATTATCTACTAATACTAAATATGAATTCCCTTTCCTTCTGTTACAACAGTTGACTCCTGTCTAATCTTGTTCACGTTGTTTATGTCGTTTTGTGCATTCCGGTGCATTTCATTCACTCAGTATCTTGTGTTTCCGATTTGTTGAGCACTCACCTCACCCCGTCGATTCGGATAAAGTTCCGGATGTTGACCATAGCGTAGATAAACTTCGTATTGTTGTTCGGCCCGAGAGTCGAAACGAAAGTAGGTCTGCTCCGTGAAATTGTCCACATAGAATACAAGGCGAACGACGCTCGTCTCCGAAATGAAAGTCTGGGGCTGCTCGATCTCTCCGCAGAATTTCCCAGGCTCTCTCCGATTGCTTAGTCCACTTTTCCCATTTCCATCAATGATCTGCACAGAACGAAATTATTTATTTAAATGCATCTCTATTCTGGATTCATTCGAAATGAATGGAATTCATTTCATTTCGAATAATGCTACCAACTGCGTAAAAGCTTTTCTCAAATACACTTTCGATGTAATCTAACTTTCTAATTGCTAATGGCTTTCTCCAGATTCATTAAATGTTCTATTTATAACTGTATTACTGTTCATTATTCACAGTTTGTATCTTCTCTAGAGACTTATACTAAACACATTTAAATATGATTTAGGGAATTCTCATCGTTTAGATATGCAAAATTATTTTAATTTATGAAATAACTTCATCTCGCAATTCTATCTCATTTATCTCAATTTCCTTAATAATGCTTTCATCTTAAAGCATTTTATACAATGCTTTTGAAAACACTTGCTAACAGACCATGCTCTCATTATATGCGGTACTATGGAACAGACCGTACTAAAGGGCTTATAAAAATTCACAGATGTCGGCGGTGATAAATGTTCTCCATACTCTCCGAGTCTATAGGTATATTTTACACAGAGGAGGCATTATCATATGAAAGAACATAAAGGGAAAAAGATAAGGCCTGCCATGTCTGGCAAAAAACTTTTAACAGAACATAGTTACGCATTGTGTAACACTAAAAATACAGCAGTCAGGAACTGACTGTACAACGTAATAATTTATATGGCTACTGATGCGACAAACTGAAGCTTAACTCGAATGGAGCGTGAAGGGCAAGAATTTCTGCCATAGGTACGAAAACTATTTCTAAAGGTGAAAGTGTAGGTAGTTGGTTTTCTGCTCAGAGTAAATAAACGCAACGGACCTTAAAGTACAGATAGGTCAACAAATCCAGACAGATATATCTACCAATGATAAAGACATTGAATTGAATTAGTAATTTATATTAACAGGGAAAAGAAGTTAAAGAATGAAGTGAGGAGAGAAAATGATACAGACTTTTCACTTAGGTAGGTATATTTAGTGGGAGCGAAAAGCTAGAGTCGGTCGGCAACTACAGTGAAATAATAAAAATAAAACTGACTTCCGCGTCAAATCCAAATCGAAAGAACACTTAAGAAGCAAACCGTGAAGAAAGAAAGTAAAAAGTCAAGGGAATTCCGGCAACTTTCTCCACAAAAGTCAAAGCAGTCCAAGTCTAACTTTTGCTACATTTACACTTCTACTTTTTCCAGCAGTATCAATGCGAAGAGTTAAGAAACTGAATCTTCAGCGAACCACACTAGCCGAGAGAACTCAAGTCAACTAATCCGAAGCCCTCCATATGTACTACGAACAAAAGTTTTCCCTTTTGTCCTTTTCAAGCCAGAGAGGAAAGTGGTCGCCAGACACTATTAGGTACTACTCCCAGCAACTAGAGCAGCTATACCATTTTCTAAATGAACATCAACTTCTTAACCCAAGAAACCTGCTACGAATGCTTAAGTAAAGGCCCTTTGATATCAACTTTTATCTGCATTCGAATAATGTAGAGTAGACTCTGTCACTTACAGATAGAAAGCCAATTACAAAAGAAATGATAATATAGCTCAGCATCCTCCAGAGAATATTGATTAAAAACGGATAAGTGAATCCCAATGCAGCTCGAATAATAAACGTATAAATACTATCTACTTACCTACATTACTTTGGTACTAATCGTGTTATCTTCTACTTATCGTCAGCATAATGGCTTTACCATGCAGTATCTTACTTCACCCTAACCATTTGTATCCATTTTCCAACTTTTCGTCGGCAATCACACTAAAATTCCCAATGCCCCACATTCTACTTATATAAAAAAGGAAATTCACACGCAAAACAAAACAACAAAGAAACGAAGTGGAACAAAGGAAACTATTGTATGCATTGCACGTTGATTTCCATTACATTTTCTTATTTAGCTTCTAGAAGAAAAGCAAGAAAAACAAAGGACTTGTATTTTCCCTAAAAATTTAGCAGGTTTCTTCCGTTGAACATTTGAAGCCATCAATAACGTATGAGACTTCACAGAGTTTCATTTTATCCACTTCTACATTTATTTCGAATAAAATTTTCATTCAATTAAATTTCTCATCCAAGCATTTTGTGCTTGTTAAGGCTACAGCAGATCCATTTAAAAAAGGGTGTGTTACAAGTTTATCGCTAAAATGATTTTCTAGTGGATACTATCTGTACAGAACATGCTTATCCACTTTTCTTATCTAAGTCCAAAGAATTCAATCTGAGGCGAGTGAAAGAGGAGAATGCGAAGAAAAGGAAACGGCTCTTTATTTTTCTCGAATTTTCCAACCAAGCACTCTTAAATACGTTATACGTAGTGAGGAAAAGAGGGAAAAGTCAGTCGGAGGATTTTATTCGTAGATAAGAGAGTAAGTCAGGACAAAGCCGTCAGAGTTTTTCATTTGGTTGTGGTGTAGTGTGCGTGTTTTATGGAGCACTGTAATCCTGCGGTGTTTTGTTAGTTAGGTGTGCATCTAATCCTCGTATTTTCATGTTTGCTTCAATTTAACAACCTTAGCTGAGTTTTCCTAGAGTTTCCCGACGAATCTAGCCAGATATTCCGTATGGTATTGCATAGTAAAAGGTTGTCGGAGAAGAGAAAAGCAGAAGACTGAGCCTGTTTCCCAACTAAGTAGAAGGAGTAACGTGAGTACGTCACTTGTGAGTAATGCGTCCCGGGCCTCTCATCAATAATCTTCTTGTCAACCTCCGAAGGGATAGGGAACGGAGCTGAAGGCAGTGCAGTGCGTTCTGTTGTTGGAGAAAGAAAAGTCAAAGGGAGCTAGTAGAAGGGAAGGCAAGGAAGGCAAAGCCGTCAAGTCAAATGAAAGCCGAAAAAAAGTCGTATGGTCTACCGAGGAGCCAGGTCTGGGACTAACTGTGGAACTAGTACACATAAATACAGAGAAATGCTTGTAAGTTCCGTCCGTTCCAGCTTCGAGCTATCCACATCCAGCAACGACACGCACAGAACATGAACTCTCTGTTCAGTTACACAGTTTTTCTATCCTTAAGCCCCACATGTATTTGGCTAAAGCAAAGGAAGCAAAAACGCAATTCACCAGCCGAGAATTGCACTAGCATACCATAAAATACAGGGCTACTATGAGAGGCAATAGATTGCAAAGCCTATGGGCACAGAGAAAACCACGAGGACCGCCATCATTTCATTGTGCTACATACTTACGTGCATACAACATTTCTACATGCACATAGACGAACATCCACAGAGCAGCAAAGAATCAGAGAGGCAACCGACCTCCATCACAGCACTCCGTTGGGGATTTTACATTCACATTTACTTATATACGATTTTTACATCCTCTCCTCTCTATACCACTCTACAATGGCACAACTCTAAAATCTTAGAACGGGATCCATATAACTGCCATTGGACAAACACATACTAGAAATTATAAAGAAGTAAAAAAAGAGGAAATAGCTATAAGGAGACCTACGGAGGACATTCTAATAAAATAATATGCATGTTACATTCCAAATAGCTACGTATTTTTCGTAAATAGGCTTTGTTGCATTATTATCTACAAATAGAAGACCTATAAATGCATAATAATAGTACTAAAGGTACAGTGAGTATACTAGATAAAAAATAGTAAGAAGTATACATTATTGAATGTAAGGAATGCATTACCGAAAGAGCACATTAGCAAATATGTTGATATGAAAGAAACTGTGTACGGAAGCATGGAAGCGTGTTCAGAGAAGATAAGACACTCTCACCGTCACACCATTACAAATACATATATAAACTCATTGGACTGCTGCGGATGGGCGAAGCGAGACGAGAGGAGTATTACTTTCAAAAGAGTATAGGAAAAGAGGGATGAGGATGTAAAAGTGAGTGTAGTTGTTATATCTTAGGTAAATATATTCCGTAGACAGATAGTAGAATGAGAAAGCTCTTGTTCTTGGCAATTTTGGCCAGGCTACATGGAGATGGGTTCACATAGAATGTTTTTATAGATACTAATTTATATTGGTAGAGGAAAGAAGATGACTTTCGGAGACATTCTGAAGGAAGACCTACTTAAGAATAAAATAAATGAGAAAGTCATTCATAGTTGAATTCCTTTGAAATCTACAGCACCCGACTCAATTCAACTTTTCTTTATCATCACACACTTAAGTATCCTGGTATTTACGCCGAGCTGTGTGACAGCATTCGCCTAGCTTGCATTCAATTGCATAGCAGACGAGACGACGTAAGTGCACGTCTTACACATAGTGGAGAAAGTAAGCTTTCTTTTCCAATACAGTGGCTTTGAGTGGGGCAATGATAGTTATTGGGGTTGGTTAACTATTCTGTGTCCAGTGTAGCTAATAGTTAGTAGAATCCTGTCAGGAATCAAGTCAGAGAGAGGCACGAGCAAAATGCTTCTGATACTAGTAATGAACAAATGTAATTTTGGCAAGAAATTCCTACGGATGTCGGAACAAGCTCTGTTACACTCATTCTTTATGCAATCCTTGAGTGCGCCTATAAGTAACCGTTTTATAGAGAGTCGTTGTCGCCTTGCCTCACTCCACTCCCATTCCCACTTTCCTCACTACAATAAATTTATCTGAAAGTTTCGTAGCATCTAACTCGCTATCTATTTATTTCCTTCTTTCATTCAGTTTTCTACTGATATTCGCATCACTGACTCGCTATGAACCTATTAAACATTAATGCAGACGAAAGATGAGCGCTGCGGATTTAGGACCTTCAAGGTTGTGCAACTTTACACTGCGCATTAATAGTTCAAATGGAATTCTGTACTCCTTACTTTCTCAACCGTGGGGAACGGGATGGGCCGTAAAATGTAATTCTGGTGAGAATGCGAATGAAGAAGCGCAAAATGGAGTTAATTAAACTTCGGATACTATCTGCATTTGCACTGAGTCTTAGCAAAAATCCTTTCTTCTTCTTCAGCTACCTATCCGAACACTCATCTATATTATATACATGTACTTTCTATGTTGGGTAATTACCAACTTTTCATTCCCACCATTTTCAAACCGAGCATTTTATTCTGACTGACTCCACAACACACTTTTACTCTTCAATAAAACAGTTACCGTAAAAATTAAATTCTTATCCCTTGGGCAAATACACACTTCAAAGAATTATTATTGCCAACCTGCGTACGCTATGACTGCTACTACTTATTCCTATTTCCATATACAAAACTCCCTCTCGCATATCTATGCTTCACCTACTTTCGTCATTTAAATAAAGAGGAAATTATGGAAATGAGCTGTACCCATTAAAGTCCTATTTACTTAGTTCGAAGATTTTCTCTGTTTAAAGACAAGCACAACACGTTTGCAAAAGTGTCTTTGCGTTTGGGTGTACCAATTGACAATTTTAGTGTACCCACAGAAGCATCTTTTAAGAAATATTTTCGGGACTTTGAAAGCATTACATTGTACTACATACCCGTTTATAAAAACCGTATTTTTTCACTTTTTACGGTATCTAAGCTAGGTTGTATTTAAACCGGAGCGAGCGTCTTCTTAAAATATTCATACCTTTCAGAGCAATATTAAAGAAACTTGGTTTTTATGTGTATCTACTTTCTTTAGGCATATGTACCTATAATATTATAGTGCTTAGAGTCGGTATATTATTTTCTTGCAGTGGATCACACGTTCTCGTAGTCAGAATACGGCCTCCGTTGCATATGGAATCAGAGCGTGAAAAAGTAATTTGTTTACCTTATCTGTGTGAAGTGATACATCGTTAAAAATATAATTTATCATTGTCAATGGAATACACGGTTGATGCTATCTACTCTACTACACTTGGAATTTCAGGGAAAAAAATTCTTTCTAACTTAGTTGTATTTTACCGAAGGCAGTGTTTTAGAAAATCATTTATTACAAGTGGCAAAGACATTATAGCAAAGCAAATGCTAGTAGGTCGTGTTAGTCGTGTAGGCTATGGAAAATAATGGGGCTAGAGTAGAAAGTGTATAAGTACAAAAGACTTATTGGATTACCTTCTCTCATCCGAATGCATCGATGCTCTAACTCGTGGACCATGAAATCTTCTAGTCTATCGAATTATCTTCATGGCGAATCTCCATGTCCCCGAAAAATACTCTGCTAGTCATTGTTCGCTGGAAAAAGGGCTCTGAACGATGTAAATGGGTAGGATAAATAGAAAGACACTTTCACTAGTTTCAGGAGCATAAGTACTGAGGTGTACATTATGTAATGCAATAATGCAAAGCGCAGCCAGCTACTGTTTACGTTTTCTTCTCCTATCTTTGCACAGGCACTTTAATCTTGATTCATCTGCCATGAACTCATACATATTAACGAAGATTCGCCTTTTTATCAGTTAAAGGATCAGAATACCATTTCAAGTTGTTGTTCTTGCGTTGTTGTAATGTAATTGAAAATTGCGCTTCGTGCGTCTCAAATGCAATTCTACTCATCTGAATTCAACTTGACTGCTTCGACATAAGGCAGGACATGTTTTCTAAAAGGGTACAGGATTCTATTTGAAGCTACTTAGTATATAAAGTTATTCCTAACAGGTACATTCAAGTAGGAAGTAGATACTACTTCCTACTTGAAGATAGACATATTATTATTCTTTGATTTCTTTGTTGTGCTCTGTCTGACAATGAGCATTCCTTTGTATCTTTTTCGCATCAGAAAAGAAAGAAAAGATTGATTAGATATCACTACTTGACAGATGTAACTTATACTGCGAAGTCACTTCTTCCAAGTAGGAAACTGTCATTATTATGTTGTATATAAATAGTTTGGTTTCGACAAGCGGAATATATAAAACAATAGAATTGCACCAATAGTAATCGTTGGCCAAAATTGTGTACATAAAAAGTGCGTCATTTCGAAGAGCATCAATGAAATACAATATTAAAACCGAAATTTTTCAGAAAGGAGAAGTCATAGAGAGATTTGTATTTGACTGCATGATATTTGCTATCCCTCCCTGTCTGGGTCGCTGCATTTTAATCTAACCACTTTAAGGCACTTCTGATTATGATTAGATTTTCCTTATAATTTTGAATGTTGGGATTACATATATATGTTGCAGTCAGTTTGTACAGTCGGTAAGCATATAAACGTACTAGTAAGTTTGTAAAAAACATTTTTTCGAAATTCCATGAAAGGCTCCATAAGAGTTTTTATGATCATGTAAACCGCTTTTCTGACAGATTTTCAGTTGTAGGATTTGATAAAAATATTCTTAAATATGTAATCTGATGGTAGATAATTATTAATTTGATTTTAAGCGAGAAAAGTTGGAAAATTTGCATTTCGAACAAATAATATAGTATAAATAAGATTTTGGAGGCATTGTGGCATTTTTATCAAATTCTACACCTCAAAATCTGTGAGGAAAGCGGTTTACATAATCATAAAAATTCTTATGAAGCCTTTCATGCAATTTCGAAAAAACGTTTTTTACAAACTTACTAGTACGTTTATTATATGCTTACCGACTGTACAAACTGACTGCAACATACACATCAAATCAAATGTACATAGCAGACATGGACTGATGGTACCTGGACGTTGAGGGTTATTTGATATCACCATACTAAATACATACTACATATTGCCTGTGGCTTACATGTTGACTACTTGGACGACATCATTTTCCATCTGGTTGTGACTATGCTATGACTATGACAATCATTTCATTATTTATTCAAGAGTTTGATATTAAAGTGAGTTTAGCGAGAGCACTAGAAGATTTGAGTTGACTTGCTATGAAGATGTAAAACGAGTAATTCATTATGTCGAAAGTCTGTAGGCTGGGAATCAAAGTGAAGAGGTATCACAATTTCAGGGACCCACCTACGAGCTTCGTCCTAAGTTTTCCTCCGTTTATGCACAACAAAATTGTGGGCTCTGAAGTGAGCTTTCCGCTTCTACTTATGTGGCGTACGTGCCCTGTGGTATCAAACTAACTAAAAGCAAAACCAGAGAGAATGAAACCAGAGTTAAGCCCAGTTAAGTAAGCATTCCTTCTTCCGTGGCACTTTATACTGGGACAGACACTGCTCTCTTTCATACTGAATAATACAGCTTATTGTACTGATAAGGCATGTAACACATTAACATTGTGTTGCTGATCTATCCTGCTGGTTGCCGAGAACGTTGATTTCAGAATCCAACAGAGACGCTCTTTCCTTTTCCTACACTATAACACTCTCGACATTTTCTGGCCAACCAGCAGATTCTCAATTACATCATCCAAGAGATATTAAGTTTTCCAGAGAAAATCAAATATCCGACCGACTGTTGTCACAGTCAAGACTTCAAGAGGCAACTGTAGTTTTCCCTCATGCTAAACTGAATGTGAACGTATTTAATAATGAGAAAGGCAAGCAATCTGCTACAGTGTCAACTTCCTTATTTAATCTTATCCTCTCTTTACATTACAGTATACACAATTCCTTATTTCCTCCATTGTTTGCGCCCTTCTTTATTTTCAACCTTTGTTTTCATCCTCCAATTCTTATATTCCCTTCAGGCTTGAGGTACTATCATTAATTTCCGAAACTGCCTATTGAAAATAAATAAACATTCTTAGTCTATACGTCAGCGGTCAAAATACTCACAGCTGTCTCTCGATAATCGGCATTTGTTTATAGAGTGAAAATAATTTGGAAATAAATAATTTGAAGCTGTGTTAGGTAACACGTTCGAAAATACTTGCTTCAAAAAATTTCTGAGAAATTGCAGTCAGACAGTAGTGGAAGGTAAACTTAAAAGTAAAAATTGTTTGCACACTGTTTCTTTTCTGAACATAGTTTTCCCTTTGACAATTCATCCATGGATGAAAGGCATTATCGAATAAATTGACTGTCATGTACTCTTGTTAGACGTGTACTACATAGACTTCAATGCTTTTCCAAGAACGGAAATGGACAAAATGGGCTAAAATTCATAATATGAAATAAAAGTAGAGTACAAGTACACGTTTGTAGAGATTATTTGTGTAGTCAACGTGAGTTTTCCTTTCTTCTATCAAAAGCAGAGGCATTTATGCTTGATTTCCTTGGTACACGGCCGGCAAAAAGCTAACCAAGCTAGAAAAGGAAAGGGAAAGAAAACAAAATAGTAGAAAAAGAGAGCGAGCCAAGTGAAGTCAGTGAGCCAGCTCTTATGATTTTCTCGAATTCTGAGCCCAGCTATTATCTGGAGGTATGTATGCTCAAGAAGAAAAACTCGAGGAATTTTTACTATAGCCCTGTCTCTCTTTTGTTTCCTGTCAGAGAAAAGTCCAAATAAGTTGCCTAGCTAGTTCCTTTTCTCCGCTTGAGAAAACAAGAAGGAGAAAGGGCAAAACAGCCACATATAGCTGCTGAGAAAACTATAGCTAGCATTCACTACTACAGATTGCCGCTCTATGTACAAGGCTATAAAATAATACAAGGCAGACATGACGAGAGAATAGGAGAAGTGTGATAACCTTATTACTTACTGTCTACTAAGAAAGTGGAGCGAAAGAGATGGAATCCTGAGAAAAAATGAGCAAACATTACCGCTAGTATCTTTCACACATCACATCCATCCTCCTCTTCCTCTATCTTCACTCCAGAACAGTTCTACGCATATAAATACGACACTCACATAGCTACCTACTTCCTTTCCCATTCAATCCTCTTCTATGTGGTAGAGCACTTTTACACTACGTGCATTTTTACTCTCTAAAACAGCTCCTTTATCCTTTACTACATGACTTTTCTACAGTTTCCACACATTCCCTGTGATATTTATCTTTGAAGTTTTGTTTTTTGTTATATACAATTACATAACATCTTGTTATAGAATTTTCGTAAATGATTTTCCCCAAAAAGGCATGTTACACGAACATTACTTTTAGTCCCTGACAGACAATTAAATCCCAGTAATGCATGACCCTTAATTAGACTAGACGTGATTACAACGATGTTATTATTATCGACATCTTTAAAAACATGTTCTGTTAGAATTTGTCAAAATATTTTTATTTCAGTGTTTTGATGACTACCTATGTGTAGTACTGAATTTGAAGCTACTAAAACCATAATACAAAGAAGCATTACTTAGTAAACTCAACGAGGTACTTTTATTGGATGAAATTCATTTTTGAAATGTTAAAAGTGTACACGACATAATTACAAGAGCCACTATATTACCGTTAACAGCTACAAACACTCACCATCATTAAAGCACTTAAGATAGGCGATATAAATGTTTTACTCTGCATACTTCGGTTATAAATTGTATTTTATTATCAAAGTAGGTTGCTTAATGAGTTCAGCAGTTTTAGTAACATTCTTGTGGGGAAGGTGACACACACATGCACAGTAAGTAAAGCGATATGAAAAGTTCAAAGCAGGAGTATTTAATTAGAAAACTTAAGCGTACGCAATAATTGAGGCGGTCGCACGTAATTTGGGTGCCAATTTAAAGGAGTTCTCCTTTGGATGAGAAGTTTTAAAAAGTAAAGAATGTGTGTCTACAGCTGCAATAATTTACATAGATATAATAAAGGAATGTGTTTACGTATACGTAAACGTATAAAGTGTAGGTTGGCTATTTCCCAATATGGAGCATTAGGTTCAGGAAAATGAAGAGACAATGTGATTTAGGAGTGAGACGGCTAGAAACTTTCTTATCTGTGTAAGTTAAGATGAATGCTAGGATTTTAATCTATAGGAATAAGTTTAGTGATGGGAAAGGAAAGAGAAAGAAGCGAGAGAGGTCTAGGGAGTTGTCTTGTTGAGTTCCGACTAGAGTGAAGCACTTAGCAGGTTCATCTGAAGTGAAATCCAGGGGAAAGAATAAAGAAAAGTTTTTTGCCCTGGCCCTAGCTTGGCTACATGGAAGGCTATTGCACAACTTGCTTACAAATTCTCTCCACTTACACTTACGACTAGCCCATTAGAATTAGAGCTGCACAAGACATTACGTAATGTTTGGAGTAAAATAAGAAATATTCTCTTTTTGGAAGGAAGGATGATTCGGATTGGCTCCCTGTCTCCATGTATGACTGCATGAAAGGAGAGATGCATTTAGTTTACACACCGAGTTGAACTAAGTTGAGATGAAGAAACCAGAAGTACACAGTACATGCGAATCTCATTAAAAATGTACCAAGTTTTCTGCTTTCCCCATGAGGAAAACTTTATGTTACGATAGGGAGGAAAAGAATGCTGGAGAATGCATGAAGGGGGAAAAGGGAATGAGAAGAGTGAATGACTTCTTGTTAACCTCTACTACATCAAAAAGTCACATTGCATTACTTACAGCATTCAATTTCTTTTCTTGACTGCCAACATGTAAAACAGAGTTTTACTACCAAAAGAACATAATGGCGCGAATAAAAAATTCATAATTTACAATGACTTGCTCCACTACTTCTTTTCATCCTTTCTCGGTTAACATCTACGCACTCCAATGGAAATTGAATAGCATCTTGCCGTGTCACTCATCTTATACATTGTCATTATAATACATTCAACAAGAAGTATGCACATTTGGAGACAATATTATTATTCCCATCCACGGAAGCAAGAAAATTATTTCCCAACTCAAGTTATATCATTTGCATTGTCTTTATAATATTTGATAGCACAGCAGAGCTTTGAATGTTTGAAAATGTAATTTTTCTATACTTTCCGAATAAGCAGCTTATTTTACACCAGAAAGATCCTTAGAACGAGAAAGTCATTTCGTTATATGGTAGAATTCTTTTTCTACTAAGCTCATCTTGATATATTTATGTTATATAGTATAGTCAATCGCTACGATTTTACTATCTGCACCAGACTGGAAGTTTAGCTATTGAAGAAGTGAAGAACTGAAACAATAATATGAAAGCATTCTCCAACATTTTCAAATAGAAAAAACATTCCTATTCTCTAAAAACATCTCCTTTGTGAATTTATGAGCCAAGCGAGGACTTGACTCGCAAACTTTTATATTGTTAAGCTTTTCCCTTTTCTCACCATCCGCCAAGCTTGGCACTCAGCACACAGATTTATGTGCTTTCCTTATTTCAAGGAGTGAATATGCTTTTCCTTGTCGACTCTCTAAACTCATGTAGAAACGTCTAACTTAGCAATGCTACACTGTGTATTACAGAGAACTTTCTCAAGTACCTACCGACATAAACAGTTGTTTATCAGCCCGGTCCGGGTGTTTACAACTGCAACAGAATCTCGACTTTCAAAACTCCATGTGTGTTTTTAAGAGAGTCTTTCGTAAACTACAGTAGAATAAACACAATCCCAACATGAGAAGAAAGTAAAACGGGGTAAATAGCACCACTATTAGGATAATAGGACTCCATACTACATCCTTTTACATCTTTTCACTAGATAGACCCTCTTCCCTTGAACAAATGCAAATTGTCGAAAATGCACACACATTTCCAATGAAATATCGTTCCAATAAAATTAATTCACTACCTACTTCACATTCCTATTTCAATAAATGTATTTCCGCTCTTTACGACTACATTATACCTACTTTATCCTACTTGCAATTCCAACCTGTATATGAATTCTGTACGATATTATGTTTCATCTCTCCATATTCCATACCTACGCAAATGTTATACCACATAACACTTGGTCCACTGAAATATATTTTTGTTAGGCATATTTTACCTAAACATTCTTTTATTTAATATACACTATACACTTCATAGATCATGATACTAATTGGCCCCCGAACACAAGTTGGAAGATAATATCATTGCCATTTCTCAAGTCAGTCAATCGTGAATGTCAAAGTGAAAACCTTTCCTCCCACTTACAAATTAGACCAAATTGTCAACCGAATAATTCAGACAGCTTATTGAAAACTCTAAAGAATAAGCCGGGATAGTATTTATTTACATGTGGGGGTTGGGAACAATTTCAGAGCCGTCACCCGATTATAATAATCTAAAAGGGTATCAAGTAGTTGTTGGTGTAAAGCAGTGCGATAAATCGGTACTGGGTTATTTACGCTACGGTTTCTGTCGTTAAAATAGATAGCACTATAAAGCTAGAAGATATAGATATTTACTAAGTTTATTAGAGAGCACATGGCAATAAACTCTGGGTGAAAGGAAACACTAGAAATAAAGCCCATTAAGTTGAATGGTTGGTTGGTAGTAGGACGGGAAGAAAATGTATGTATATAAGTGAAAGAATCTATAGGGAAGAATGGAGAGTGAAAGTCCGGGTCGACACGCAGAAATTACTTTCAACGCAAAGTGACTGTGACTTTGAATTGGAGAAAGCAGGGAATTGAATTGAACTTGTCTTAGTCGTCTTTATCTGTGAGCATTTATTCTCACGTGGAGTTGAGGGGAGTACACAAGGAGTGAAAGGGGAAACTTGAATAGAAGGGAACATGAATAGCACGCTTCTATCTGAAACTTCCATACAGTTCAAATTAAATAAATCCAAGGAGAAACGTTTGACACTTAAATGAAATACCTGCTACAAGAATCTAGGTAGATGAAATGAGGCAAATTAGCAGCCCAGGAAAATAATTAGCAAATTAAAGGGAACAACACAGCATTTGATTAAAATCATTCCTTCTACACTTTAGCCTATCTCTATTTGTAGAAAGTAAAACTAGAATACGTACTACTTATATTACACTATAGAGAAGTTCAAACCAGATTTTTGTTCCAAAGCAATGATTACAGTCCTTGAACAATATCTTTAAAAAAAAAGTTGGCTTTCAAAGGTATGTAGTTATGGAGGTAAAATGTTTGAGCAATAGAAATAGTTGGAAAATAAGAAACTAACGCAAATGCAGAGAATGTGTCCTTTGATAAAAAATGAAGCAAGGAGATAGGGAATAATAATGACCTGTAGAAGTGGATGCGTTTCAGTTCGTTAAGCAGGAGCATATTTCGTATCTTTGTCACAGTGGGAAGAAGAGGATAGGGACAAAATAGATGGATATGTTAGGCCATCAACATAAAGTAGTAATGAATGATGTATATGTTGAATTGAACTCATCTGGTGCAGATCGATATTCAGATGCGGACGTGAGACAGGGTTAACGTACATTGAAAGAAACCGCACGAGCCCGTAAGATTAGTTAACGATATCCTTCGTGCTCTCCTTCAGTCTGTGTATTCTAAGTTATGGAGGTAATAATGGCTCTTGCCATGCCAAACTATATCCAAGCTATTTTCTTCTACCTAATAATAATTTATGCAGATATACATAAGTATGCGTAAAATAGATTTATTCATCGCAGGTCCCTCGCAATTTAAGGATCTCCACACGAGCTAGGTATGCTATGCTTTTGTTAGTTTTACATCCTTGTACCAGGGAATGCTTTTAATGGGAAAGAGGTTCCTTTAAATTGGATTGGCATGTAAAGTGGAAAAGTACGGCCTACCTACCGACTTTGGATAGACAGATGAGATATGAGATGGAATCTTGCATACTTTACACTACATCATCAATTTTTATGGAAATCAATGAATGATTATTGGGCATGATCTCATTTTTGCTGATCTCACCTGAATATATCCGTTCTCGCAGTACGAGTCATTCAGTAGACGCCCCACTTTGAATTTTGTAAACCGAATTCGTAGGACCCAATCCCGCAGGTTTATCCGGAATGGACGAAATCGATAATGACACAATAAAGACTTCCCATAATTTTCTGGCGTCACCTGCGGACTTGTCACTTCCTCGTAAATTCCGACGGTTTTGTTACATTGGTCTTGTGCGTTCGTTATTGTGCTCCCACCACCACCACCTGCAAGTTTCACAAATTAATTCACAGATTAGATAACCCACATTACATTGAAACTTAAAATACGATTTCCTCTACATCATGGATACCCTTTCAACATGGAAATGTTTCTATCACACTAAATTATAATCAATTAACTCAACTACTTTCTGGATTTAACAGTTGGAAAACTTAGTAAAATTATTTCCGAATCATGTGTAGTTGGTGAACCAATAAATGCCCCATGAAAGCTGTTTCGTAGTGTTGTTTTGAAGTAAAGTTACGTAATAATAGTTTGCATTATTTTATGATGTTATAACGAGTTGAATCTTTTCCTTCATCATCCCTTTTTGGAAATAATTATACGAAATGCTTATTGAAATATGCCTTTGATTTGTAAACATTTACTGGCAAAATATGGGAATGTGAACCTTGCAGATCTATCTCCATAAATTTTTGTTTGTTTTGTATTTCCTTTCACGTATGAATCTGAAACGTCAAGGCAAAAACTATAAAGTGCGTCATTGAATGATACCCCATGGATGTAATTCTAACGTTCCACATGATGTGCCTCGTAGTAAATGGATATACAGAAGGAAAGCCATAAAAGGTATTCGAAAAGGAGGCAGTAAATGGTGATGCAAAAGTAGATGGTGGCCGAAAAGGCGAACGATATCCCCTTCGCATGAAATGTCTGTTGTACTTCCTTTGTACCTTGCTAAGTGTGTATGTTATAGGCACTTATTGTAAGCTGACTTTAAGAAAGAGTTTAAAATCTCTAGACTATGTTGTTAAAAACACGGTGAAGTAGAAATAAAATATTTGCACTGTCACTAACAATAAGTAGCGGTAGAAGGAAGAGAAAGCAAAGAGTCGTTGAGTTGTAGTACACTATCTCGAGTCACAAAGGCAGATTTTATCGCAGTGGAGAAAGAATTGTGACACGGTAATTGCTCCCCACTATTATTTGCTCCCCGATTGCTCCCGTCGTAATTGCTCCCCTCATAATTGCTTTCCACATTAATTGCTCCCAGCAGCAATTGCTCCCCAGCTACTTGCAGAAATTAGGTATTATACATGTATAATTATTGATTTTCTGTATCTTTGGGATGCTTTGGCTAATAAATTACTAAATTATTTACTAATCTACGATCTCCCTCAAATTCCTAAACCCCACCCTGAAGTGCACAGAAGTGCACAGAAGCACAGAAGGTTGACCGATTTTTGTTAAAACCATAGGTATTCCCTAATCTTAGATATCCATCATAATCCAAATCCTCGGTATTTTAAAAAATGTCGGGAGCAATTGCGGCAGGGAGTAATTGCTGCAGGGAGCAATTACGGCGAGAGAAATTAATAGCGGGGAGCAATTACGACCGGGGAGCAGTTAATAGGGAACCAGAACCAGAAAGAATAAGGGAAAGTGTTCTTGTGCCAGCAGGAAATCATTGTGTATATTAAGATAAGTTATTGTCTGCTGTACTCTTTGAAGAAAGGGAAGGACGTGGCCAGTGACGAGAAGAATAGAGTCGTAAGACTTTTCTCTACCATGAATTCTCATTCTCTTTGTATCTTAAGTGCCCAGACACAAAGTGCTCCATATCTCTATACATTGCATGCTCAAAGAATAATCCTTCTCTACTTACTTACCTACTTTATACGAGTTGGAGATCGAGACGAATTTACCTTGTGCCAAAGGAAATGTAGACGCAGCTACCTTTCCTATTCTTCTTTCTCTTCTTCCCTGTTCTATGGAATATGTCATACCACTATGATATCATCAAGCTCTGAAATCCTATTATATTTCTTTAATATTTTTTAGCTCCTACCCGTCTTGTTGTGAATAGATTTTACATATTTAAGTCTGTAGATCATTACTAAGTTACCTGTCTTTAGAAAGAATAAAAGATTTTATATAGGCATTTAGGTACGTTTCACTGCTCACAAGCAGAAGCACAGAAGCGAATAATTTTGTAAGAAAATAAGTTCATGGACCCGCATATGCGGGCATAATTCTGTTTCAGAATGTTCTTTACAAAAGTTTGACGTTTTGTTTTGCCGTTACAAACACTCTCAATTAGGTAATAAGATTCCAGTTTAAAATAATATCTTTCTACATTTTTAGTAACAGCTTTCCCCACTGTGGTATATTTTAGTACATATTATAGCCCAGAACAAAAACAATAGCCTACTTTCGAGAACCGGGATAGCCGAGTGGTAGATGGTACATAGTGGAGTATATTATGATGTAAATTGTAACGTTATATAGCGCAGAATATTTTGTGTAGTTTGCGCATTGGTATATAATAATGGTACCTTCTGAAAATGCCATGGATTTGCATTGTGAGAGCAATAAAATGTCAACCTTCATGGCTGAAAGCAGGATCTAAATTCTCAAAACTCTCATCTCAACGCACAAAACACGAATCTCATCTTAGCCTACCTACTGAACCCAGTAGTGTTCAGTTGTTAGGTGGGACAATGCAATGAGTAGGTAGGTACACAACTCCAAAAACAAGAGATAGAGTAACGCATAATGGACTATTTCTTTCTCATCCACACATAAATGCAAGTACAGTGGGTCCTTTAGCAAATATACTATTTCCTCTCTGCTGGCTACTGTGATATCATCCACACACATAAATCAAAAACAAACAAGGGAACCCTCTCCTAAAAGTTCCATTTACCATTTCAATGAATGTCGTTGTAGAATCTAGCTCTCCTCATTGAATGATCTTACAACCTATTTCACTTCAGTCCATTTTCTATTATCATTCTATTTATTACAGTAGCTTGGACTATTCATTCAATTTCTCGTGTCGGTGCAAAATCTCTCTAGCTCATAGTAATAATTGTGTACATGGACCATGGACTTACTAGAGTATATGTACATGTGCATAGTAATAGAAAATGGTGTGGTAAAATGTTAGAAGCAGGAGATAAGAGTTTAGATAGAAGAAAGAATTATAGTAATGAGAATTATATAAGAAACGAGTTATCAGTATCAGTTTGCCGAGGAGTCTAATATTTGTACTAGTCTAAACGAAGGATCTTGTGACTTCACTTGCTTTTTCCCCAAAATCAGATCATGACAAATACCTACTACTTCAAGCAAGATAGATTCCCTTGTTTTACATGTTCATTTTTACTTTAGTTTAAACACAGCTTTGCATTTGTCCGTAGAATTGGCGTAAAAATAGGAACAGAATGTCAAAATGTTCTTGGTACTTGATACTATTTAGTAATTATCAATCTATTGTAGATATACCCCTTCCCCGCAGATTCAATGAAGGTTAACCCCACTTAACTAACGGGTAACAACAACAACTGTATAAATTATGAAACCATTTGTCATTTCCGATCCATTTGCTTTGTGAAATATGAAATTGAATAAAAATGCCAAACAATATACCCTGAGTTTCATATTTAGAATTTGGAATTTTTGGAAACCCTGTAGACATCTTTACAGAGTTGTTTTTCCCTGGTAGTCTACTTAAGTTCTATGTCGGTGTGGATAGAATGCTTGGCCGTCTGTTTTCTCATCAGAGCCCATTGTTTCTTGTAGTCATATAAAATGTGCTCGGGTTGCTGTGGACTGAATAGCTGCTTTCACATTGTCTACAGCGTGGAGGAATAATAAAGGGAAGTAATGCGTGTAATATACACCAATAATGCCCTAGAGAGTTGGAAGAAAGTTGCGATGAGCAACAAAGTATGCAGCATTGCCATAAAATGAAGTCGTAACCATTGCAAAGTCTCGGGTTATGCTGGAAATTGTGAGATAAAATCAATGAAGACTCTCGTAAAACACATGGATTACTAATTTTAAAGCTTTAATGCAATAATCTAATGCTTATTGCTCTGACGGGACAGAATTTAAATTTTTCATCTCATCTTATCCAAGTGGTAGATAAAAAAAGATAAATGAGTCAGATAGGGCGGTGTTGGTGGAGTTGAGTGACTAAACTTTTGAGAAAGGAAACTAAAAACTAAAACTGATTTTCAATAATTCCATTTCAGAGCGTAGTAGCTCAGACAGCTTGCATCGTGTTTAGGTAGTTAAGAAAAATGTGAAGAGACGACATTCGCGTAGTTAGAGAAGTTGAGGAAATTGAAAAGTTGTTCTGGTTCAATTAAGGACGGACTCTGTGGGTCTTATGTACTTTTCTTATTTCACTTTATCTTTAGTACTGTGTGAATCCAGAGTGGAATGATTTTGATGGTGAGTTATCTTTATATCTCAACTTTCCCTTCCCCGTTTCTCTCCCCATATATCCCACTAATAAATACAGAGCATAATAGAAAATAATAAATAGTAGGAAGAAATGTGTGTCTAGTACTATGTATATATGTAAGTAGCTGTTTCGCTAACCCTGCCATAAATAGATAAAGCCTGACATAAGAAAAGAGGAGAATTGTAGCAGAATGCAGAGAATGGTAAATAGAGGGAACAAACGGGAAGACAATTCTCATGGAAATGTCGAGGAGGTATAAAACAAGGAAACCAGAGGAAAGACAACCTGGAGGACTTCTCCCTCAGCTTCTGTAAACCAAAATTGTACACATTATTTCTACATAGAGGAGACAGGCTCCTCTCATTGTCCTATTATCTATTCTCCAACTTTCCCTTTCAATGCTAGTTTTTGTTTAGCAAGGAATAAATAGAGGAAAGTGCATCACAGGAGATTAGTTTTACTAGGAGATCCTAGTTAGTCCCAGAATATAGGCACAGAGTAGAGCGGCGAAGGCTGAGAACACGTTGATGTTGATCTGAATAGAAGCTTAACTACCTCTGCTCCTTCCTTCGTACTCCCAATAGAAAAGACAGGAGAGAAAAGATGAAAAAAGAGTAAGGAGACTCATTCGAACAGAAGAAAACGGAGCTAAAGTATGTACAAGGAGCAAATGAAAGCCATTGATGGTCGTCTCTTCTCTTCACTACTACAGATATATACGTTCCGTAAGTAATCCTACAGTTCCGTGCCATAGGATCCCCGAATCCCACAGGACACAATGGAAAAATGGCTGCTATGGGATTGCCAATTCGGTTTTTGGCCCTAACTCCTCTCTTTCCCATCCTCCTCCACCGTTATGTTATGACTGTACTACAAAGTAGGCATCCCCAACTTCCATCTCCACATCTACCAACTACGTTTACACACTGTTTTCTCTAGCATTCCACCACTGCACGTACAATAGTTCTCATCACACCAGCCAACACACTACACACAACAAGGATTGCTTTTACTAGTATCTCTATGTCCAACTTTCACCAGCCCCGGCTTCCCTTCCCTCTCCATTTCTAGCTTGTCCAGTCCAAGTCTATATTTCTCTGTCTGTGTAGCCTTGTAGGTGGTTCCAGAATAACTACACAAAAGCACCTACCTACAGTACCATAAAGCTTAGATCAGCCCAATTTAGTCTATTCTATTGTTTTCATCATGGGGAACTTACTATTAAACATAGACAAAGTACTAATCCTACGAAGTGTACTTATCTGTACAGTCAAAAAGCGCCTGAGCCTCGTTCAAACCCAATTTTGGAGCAAAGAGAATTCTGGATTTTATTTGTAAGTATTATACAGATTTTCCTAATAACAGTCTAAACTGTGACTGCTACTAACCCATTAGATATCGTACCGATAAGTAGTTAACATTAGTAAAGGGCACAGGAAAAGTATAATAGGAGTTTTGTAGATCAGTAAGGCTCTATGGACGCATTTGTGCTATCCGGAGCCAAGAGTTGATGTCAGAAACACAACAGTGACATGATGTTTTCCACTGTTTCTCCGCCTGCCTGGGCCTCTCGTTGCCTTTGACTTCTCATTTGCTGACCCGAAGCCAAAGAAAAGGAAAGCAACGAGCCATTCTAGTCGACAGGATTTTTCTCCTCGATTCAACGAGCAATTTATTGGAGAAGCCAGCTATTATTTCCTCCATTGTAGTCTGGAAATGAGTTAAAGTGAGCTGACTGGAACTTGAGAACCCAGGCAAATTGCTAACCGAGATATGCCGTAACTAACAATAAGTATTATTCCTTATATGAACATACGCAGTGAATTCTGTGCGGTAGACTGGGGAAATGGAGGAAATGGTAGTCCGTTATAGAAGTAGTATAGCTCCAGACTGTATAACAGGGAAGCATAATATCTGTATTAAATTAGTATACCACCTGCATAACTATACCATTCGAGAACCTATAATCATAATTAAGGAGGACAGGCATTTTGTTAACTATTCTGGATATATGTAGAAGTAGGTAGTTGGTATCTTTACGGAACGAGCCTTTTTACATTTGTGTTCAATTCTCCCTTTCTCCAGCTTCTCTACGTCATCTTTTCTCTTCAGAATGTAAGAAAAGGAGAGCACAATGGAAGGAATTTAAAGGCCATTAGTATGTCTTAATGGATTTAGTCGATGATTAAAGACTCTACTTCCCATTTCCATTACTTCTATGAATCATGTCTGACAAAGCCAGTAAGGAAATAATGAAAATTCGACAAAAACACTCAGTAATCATATCGTTTCCTTCTAGCCATCCATTCTTGCCCCCACTTTCTCCCAAACCCGTTGCACACAGTACAAGTAGGTATATAGCGATATTTATCAAATGTGTGTTCACTTTGCTGGTTCTTTTCCAGTAGTAGTAGTTTGTAGTAGCGGTACGAGTCAGTTAGTAGCAGACGGTGGGTAAGGTCGTATTTTATGACCTGACAGAACACGACAGGACCCAGCACAGTACAATGCACTCTTGTTATTATTTTTCTACAGAACTGACAGGACTATTTACTCTAGTCTCCCTGACTTTCGCTCTTTTGATATTGGATCATTGTCTTCCAACGGATTAAATAATGGGATTTCGTAGCAAAGGCTGAATACCGAAATGACCTATTGTTTATTCTGCTGCAGTATTTATGCATTTGACTTTGATAGAACAATTCACTATTGTAGTCTCCTCTGCCTACTTTCTCTTATAAATGAGCTTGCTATCTATTGCCATATGTTATTGTATAGCTATACTATAATTCTAACGGTGAAAGCGATTTAATTCTATTAAAAAGAATTCTTCACAAGAGATCGATATTACTACATCAATGAGTTCAATAAAATACATACATCCTTCTGTACTTCAGAAACTTCAGATGTGAATTCAATTATTTCTTGTTGTATGGTAGGTACATAAATGAGAAAGGGATGAAAGGGGTATTGGGATGTGTTGATGTACTAATATGGTGTTGGAAGTCAGGAATGTAGAAGGATGGGAAGAAGAACATGCCGCGAAAGAGTGCAATGCAAAGGTATTCTTTATCTAATATACTGATTCTGATATTGAATGTGTATAATATAATATAAAATTGTCTGAGTATAAGATGCCTTTCTGAAGTGGAATGTTCGGAAACAGAAGAGAACCTTTTTATCCCAGCTGTATTGGTATGTATGTAGGTAGGTACAGGAGGAATTCTGGACGCAGTAATGCTTAAATCTATAAATGTCTGTATTGGGTTGAAGGTATGTGAAATGTGATGTAGGAACAGTAGTCGAATTTGATTAGATTGCGTTGTCCTATGCTGCAGTGTCTTAGAGCGGATATGGAGTGGATATAAGGGGAGTGTGGCTTCGTTCTGTCAAGTTCCCTTTTATGTTAAGGAATTTACTTTGAGGGAAAAGAGGAGACTTTTATAGGATAACATAGATAAGTATAATGTGAGTGAATGTGAAATTCAGGAAGAGTTAAGTTAAGAGCAAAAGCAATCCCTACATTGGAAAATTGGATCTGGCAGACGTCACTTTGAATTCCGGCCTGCATTTTCATGTGAAGTGAAAAAAGCTTTCTCTCGTCCGCGTCGGACAGAATTTCAATATCATTGTATTAGAAGTGAAGTAGTGACACGGGGAAGCCGACAGACCAAACCAGGCGACGTCACAAGACAAGACGAACGATATTACATATTACTCTCACTACCTCAGCCACTAGTACCAACTTCTATATACTTAATCGATTTTTTCCTCTGTGGCTAGCTAGCGGTTATCGCTCTCCGAACTTTTCCCCCTAATATTAATCATAGAAGCGACTGACGAGAGTGAAGTGAGATGCAAACATTTATTGTGTCCCAGTCCTGGCACTCATTCTTTTAGGCCAGGCCTTTAATGGAGCAAAGTTCTCCCATATTATATTGATGCAACTCATTCAATGCTCAACTCAAAGGTATTAAGCTACTTTCTCCAGCCTCATCCAGAATGAGAGCTGAACTTAAATTCTCCTCTCCATACCTATCGTAATGGACACCTTAGTATTAATAAAACATTTTTTCTTAGTATATTCACTAAATTGCTTTCTGGAGACTACCTACCCACCTACCCTACCTACTCTTTAATATATCCCCACAATACACGACTGTGCGGCTAACCACAATGTGGAATTCCCAACATTAAACTACATTCATTGTACAAGACAAGTCTGCTGCTGCAGCGACAGCCAAATTCCTACCAGCCGGACCGGATTACTAAATTTCCGCACTGCAGACACTCTCTATAGCATTGGATTCAAAGTAGGACATTAATAAATACCAGTCAGTTCCCATTCTGCAAAGTGGATGCAACACTAATCATAAAGTCATCAATGTTCTACGCATTGCCAACCTAATGTGTTGGGGATCTGAAGAGAATACAATCGGAAAATCGAAATTGGTACATACCTCGTTGTGCTTCCGCCGTGCACAAAGCAACACATAAAATGAAGAAGGCCGTTTCGGCAAAGTGCCGGCTCAAGGCTAATATCGTCCTCATTGTCCGCAGTTCCTTTCATTCGCTAGTTCTAGATTTTATATTAAAACCGAACTTGTATCATTAGCACAAATTAACTTTACACTGCACTCTGTCTGCCTCCTTCGCTTCACTTAAGTTTTGTTTGAGTTCGTACAAACTAAATAGATAATTGTGATTAAATTATGCAGCACTTTGGTGTGAGTTGCCATTGCAAGTAATTTAGAATGGTTGTTCATCAATGGAAATCTGTGTATGTTGTCAATTGAACAAGTACTAAATTTCATTGAAAATACAACTGAATCATGCTAAAGTGTATTTCAAAGAGAGTAGTTAGTGTTTTATGTGCTTTCACGCGCATAAATCGCAGGAACGTACACGAACAAATTGAAGGCGAACGACGAATTGTAAATTAAATGCAGGCTAGATTGAGTATTTCAATTGGGAAATGAAAACCTATGATAAAGTATGGTACTGTGTAGTACAACTCATGAGTTAGTGGTGTGGTATAGTTGGTGGCTTTTGTTTGATGTTCTATATTACTATGTAGGTCTATAATCTACATGCACAGTCAACAAACATCCAAACAGTGGGAGACTGGATTCAGTTTCCTTTTCTTCTATCATACGACATGCCGACTTCTGCATAAATTACTCCCACTATTTGACAACGGCACCAATTTTGCGTGGCAGCTTCCCCCTTTTTATTAATTTACAGAGTGAAAATTCCGAGGCAGACTGTCAAACAACTTTCTCGCTGTTTTCTCATTTTTATTCTCTGTATTTGGGTGTATTACTTCTACTGTCAAATAGATATTTTTGTTGCAAGTTTGATTTCATGAGTGGAATACCACTGGCAGTGGCAGGCATTAATGCTAAAAGGGCTTACGTAATATCTCAATTTTACTTTATTTTTTGCATTTAGTTAGTATTCTATCCAGAATGCGTACTCTGCATAACAATGGGAAATAAAGTCATAAAGTTGAAAAATGCCGTTAGCAATGGAAAAATGGTACAAATATATATAGGTACATTACATGGGTATATGATGTAGTGTTAAGGGAAAGAAAAGGAATTTGCCAGGTAGGTATACATAACCCTGTCACCACTAGACAAGTATTGGAAGCTTTGGAAAGAATTTTCTTGGAAGAGCATGAGCTCGAACCGTTCTTACAATGAAATCACCACTCTATCACAGACAACTCAACTCAAGTCAACTCAAGAGAGTAAAAGAATAAGGAGATGAAATCTTGAGCTTTCGCCGAATCTCATCCAAATCCAAAGTCAGTGCCGGTTTCTTTCTTCGCCACGAAAAAGGACTGACGTCAGCGTGTTCTGTGAGCACTACAGGCTGTCTGTCTATAGTCACACACGTAATATTTACTGTGTAGTGTCTATTTTCACTCACTCACACACGGGGAGTTAAATAATTCACGGTAGACCTATTGCACTTCGCACTTTAACTATCTTGCGTGTTTAGAAAGTTGACGTTTTCATCGGATGCTGGATGAGAAGAAAAATTAGATTTTCCCTTTACTCTCTCCCACGAAAATCTTTTGCCGAGTATTTTGCATTCGAGTTAATGCGATCGGATGAAAAATGACAAGTTGAGGCTTGAAATCCCTCTATCTGTACTTTCTCGCTTTCAATACTTTTACTCTGGGGAAAATAAAAATTCGAGTGCTCATTTCTATGTAACGTGGGAAGGCTCACAGCACTTTATACACAAACTCGCTAGATATTTAATCCTCACACACTCACTCAGCTTACAACTCTATATTGCATGCTAAGACTTTATAAAAGAGTATTGCTACACACGATAATAGTTCTCTGTTAGTAATAAGTATATAGTGATATGTCCTTTTCACTCAATCCCACTATAGTAAGTATATAAAATAATAAGTGCCATTATTACATGGTACTACTACCAGTAGTAAATAAACTTAATAAACTGTATAGTCTCTCTCTCTGTTCAGAGAGTAAAATCCACGTCAATGTAGTTAAAACACGCTTCAGTTCATTCACATTTCAGCAGATCGACTAACCTAAGTTTAACTGTTAATGGAATTGGGGTACATAAGTCAACTCACCAAAAAGGCTCTGTAAATTTGACGACGGGACGAGCGCCTATAACAAAGAAGACAATAACTTCAGAGTTGGATTTCCAGGTAGCTGTGTAGTACTTTCATGCTTTTTTCTTGGAGTAAATACCGAAGCACATGAATGAATGATTTACTGCTAGAGTAAATAAAGTAAAGGTGAGTCCGGAGTCCGGAGAGACTATGAGAGACGACTGAGCTGAGTGAACGGAAATGCGGGTGAATCTGTGAACGCTGTTCGATCGTCTGATTCCAAAGGCAAACTAAACTGAAATTGGGTAGAGGAAAAGCAGAGAAAGTAGAGAAGATCAGACTTAAGCAAGCTAGACGCCTCTGCAACGAAAATGAAAGCAGTGCTAGAGGAACGGATGAGAGATGCAGTGTAGTCGGTCGGTAGTCGTTCTTGTTCTAGGACTACTTTAGTGCTATTTACTAGGATAGAGATACTACATAGATATTAGCGGGCTCTATGTACCACTAGAAGAGAGCAAGAAATAAGTTTACAGCCCATGAGATCAAATGACGAAAAGCTTTCCTTACGCTGCTCCTGCTGCAGAGAAAAGAAGAGAATAGACAAGAACACAAACGCTTTTCTTCTT
Organism: Tomocerus nigrus; assembly: GCA_019776505.1. Classification (NCBI taxonomy): domain Eukaryota; kingdom Metazoa; phylum Arthropoda; class Collembola; order Entomobryomorpha; family Tomoceridae; genus Tomocerus; species Tomocerus nigrus. The sequence goes on along the minus strand of JABASI010000120.1, from coordinate 8,909 downwards.
TTCCTTTTCCCATAGCGTCTGCGTAATCTTTTCGCATTGCTTTTCTCTCTCTGAGACACACACTAGCGTAACCAACAAAGCTTTTCTGGGTTACAAATAATGGCAGAGGAGCGAGAATGCGAATACGACAAGACATTATTCCCTATCAACGCACACAGTGCAACCTTGGTCGTTGGAAAACTCTTTTGCACGATATTCCACAGACTTTATTATCCTCTCAATCTAGTTCTACTAGTTCACAGATAGCACGGGATCCTTAATCCCTGCTGTTTTCTATGATTGGCTTCCGATCTAATGCAGTCCTCGTCCTACTAGTCCTACACGATCATTTACATTTTCCTCCCTACTCCAAAGGATCACCTCAACTTACAGTTACTGCCAAAGGGGATTAAAACTCACTCAATTCTATCACGACACAGATCACAATTCAAATGCGAACTATTCCTCCTCTCCAATTTCCCTTACCACTTGCCACTTCACTTACAATTAATTACCACACTTCAATTCCTTGATAAGAATGTGAACACAAAATTACCTTCCCCGAGATTCTCATCTTCTCTACATAAAGGATGCATTCTATGCTAAATAGTTGATATTTTTCATGAATACATTAGTAAATTTTGGTCTTTAGAACTGAAAATCCAGGTATCAATGATGTAAAAGTAGAGGGATGTGCAAAAGTAACAGTTCTTATAACTTTTACTATCGAAATGACGACATTTCGTCGGACAGATGTATTTTCATATTTCTACATGAGGTAAAATAATAAAAACCGGATGTAATTTTACATCTAATTTGTATGCATTTATTTGATTTCTTCAGTAAATCCACTCCGTATAAGTAGACAGTTTAACCGATTTTCAATACTTGAGTACTACCACTTTAGTTTGACATTACATCTTTTAAGATTAGAGACGAAGTATAATATGTATGTAGTAGTAATTCCTTATGGTATCAGTATTCGGCACACCTTTATACGTATTTTTCAATATTATGTAGTAGATCAGGTAAACCATCTGGCGAAACAACTTCTTCCTTCCTTATCTATTCTGTACTGAATTATTAACTTTGTTACAAGCACAGGTAATGTATCATTGAATTATAATAATTGGATTGTGTTGTATTTGTCACAGTTTAGCTTGCTTGCTTGTAGTCCAAGATCACTACAAATAAACATTTCCTTTCACACTAATTACCTACATTTTAGAACATATTATAGTTAATATACAATTCACTCTGTGGTCTGTCTTGTATATTATGTAGTAGTAGGTAATGTATGTTTTCATCTGATCTATTTTACTGAGTTAAGTGTGCAATATACAGATAACATAATACTTTCAAGATGCACTAATAGTCATTTTTAGTTTATAACTACAAGTTAACAGCAAAATTAAGATTTTACAATAAAAACAAAAATATGGGATGTGTGAACATATATCTATAATATTCTCATATATCTATAGTTCATACACGATAGTTGTATAAGTATTATACCTATGTATATTCACGTACAGTCCTACCAACAGAACAAATGTAAGTAGCAGTACGATTCTTTTCCACCTTCCTCTATTATTATGCATTTAATGACTACCACACCCTAGAACAGCTAACACAATTAAATTCACACATTGTTACATTTGACGTTTACTTTAATTAATAATTTGCTAACAGAATCAACGCTGCTTTGGCAGTCACAAAAGCTTTGAGAAATTATTTCGTCCTACCGCATACATAACTGTTCAGTAGTTACACAATTATCATTTACAATACAGGTAGCTTTTATTGAGTAGGTACCTAAATCATTACATGGTAAAACTACTGTACTTAATCTAAATTATTTCATTAACAATTATGGCCTATTAACTATATTATTTAAATCGTAAGGGATGGGATACAAATTAATAACTTACAGAAACAAAAAAAACAATAAAAAGACAGGCTACATCATTATAGAACTCAGGAAGTCATTACTTAATATTAGTATTAAAGAGAGAATTTTAAATGGCCACGTCCAATCGTAATACCGTTTCTCAGCGATAATCAGTACAGTTAACTAAAAGAATCTTTTACTTGTCAGTATTTAAAATATTTTCTACCAGGAACAATCACTTAGAGATGCACAAGTAGCGTTTTACTTTCAAAATATTAGATTGACTCAACTCGGGCTAACGATAAATATCAATTTCATACAGCATTGTCGGATTAACATCAATAAGTAGGCACTCTCAATGCTTATTACACAGAGAATTTAAATAACACCACTTTTTTAAACAGTGACAGGATAAGAGAATACCTATTGTACAATAGTGTCCAAATGGTTATTTATATCGATAAACATAATTTGACACAATTAATCTTTACTAAAACTACCCACTTTGCATTACAGAGAAATCTTGGAATCATGTTGAATCATTTATAATTATTTCTTGATATGGATTTGAATATTTACTATGACCAACAGTGAAACTTCGCTGGCTTCCCGATGTTTAATCGTACCGTACCGTATTGTATCACACATATCTACCCTAACCTTCTAATTAGTATTTGAATAGAAGTACTGCATGTCATATTATATTATGCCTCACCGTACTAGCTATTCTTTTGTGAATCACCGACACAAACTATAGTTTCAGTTTTTGAATGTGACTGCCACGACATTTTTAACGCTACAGACTTTCTAGGTACATTAGAAACGAGACTGAATTGTCAGATTTCCCTATCTATCTTACCTAAGGACACGTATTGCACAGCACGCGTATCGTCATTGTTAATGAAATATTATTTTTCGGAAACTATACGACAACACTGACTGTTTAAATTATCGTTGTATAGTTTTCATACTGTTAGCCAACATCACCAGGTTTACTATCTTGAGTTTAATTACATTCATTGTGATTTTCTACATCTAACAACATTAATCAATTATGAGTTTAAGTGATCGAATTTTTGAATCAGATTGACAAGTCGAGAGAATATTGACATATTATTTGAATAAAAATCTAACATAGTACTAGCTTTTAACCACGTAACTTACTAGCAAGTCTATTGTATTCGACCATAAGTTACTTGCACCACCAATATTATTTGTTTTATTACATAAAGCTTTCAACCTCAGTTCCATAATAACAGTTAATATCTGCAACCACCAAAAGGTTAATAAAGTAAATGAAAACTTTAGATCTCCCGATATAGTAATAGTAACCTACTGCTAAATTCATTTTTAAACTTAGACATGCAATTAGACATAATTGAATGAATTACGGTTGTGCTCTGAAAATATGGATTAAAGGAATTTGGTACACCCATAGGAAATTACAGTAACCATATATATACAGCTGTTATCACTGTCGTGCTAAGATTAGAGATAGCAGCATAAGCATAAGTGTTACTATACTTAACAGTAAGTAAGCCTAACAATCAAGCACATACGCATGGCTCAGCCTCGTCAAATGCATGAACAAAACATAAACCATTTAAAACACAACAAAACTTAAATTTAAACTTTCATTCGCTTAGTAGCAGAATTTTGGTTATTTTGATCTTCTGCATTTTCAATCGTTGGCTCTCTACAAGGAGACCGTTTCCTGCTCATTAAATTTTCAGGACTTTCTGAGCCAGTGCTGTTGCTGTTACTGCTAATGCTAGTAAGACTAATGTTAGTGTTATTAGAAGGGCTACTATTGTTGTTACAGCCAACATTACTTCGCTCAAGGGCTTCTGTAATGATCCGCTGCATTGTGTAATTTTGGTAGTCATCCGCCAAAAGCGAACTTCCACGAGCAACACCGTTGCCATTATTGTTATTTGAATTTGTAGTGGGTTTTGCTGATTCACTAGTTGACGACGGTGGAGAAGAATTCGAATTCGTCGTGCTGCTAGCAATTATAGTTGAATTATCGACAGATGGAGGAGTAGCTACACTGCTGGCACTAGAAACTGTACTTGCCACTGGTGTGTAAAATGTACTGGCATTTGTAGATTGAACGTAATGGGTCGATGGAGTTCTGCAAGAAATAGACAACAGTAAACTATATTTAGAATATAATTACAATTTACCACAAAAATATCTACAAAGCTCAATTTCATTAACATTTAAAACCTAATAAACGACCATGAATAACTTGCTTACCCGAAATTAGGAGTACGGACAATTATTGTTTGTCCTGGGGGATATTTACTACTCAGGTCTTCATCTTTTCTCAAAACAACAAGTGTACCCGTGCCAGGAGCTAAACAAAAAATAATAAACAATAGTTACTTAAAAATTAAAAGCTTTTTTGTGATCTTAACATCCCGAAATTAAAAATATTTGGAAATAATTACCTCCAGAATTATGCAAAATCACTGATTTGGCACCATCAGCACCATTTAGTGTTAAATTCAGTTCAGATGCGCTGATAGGTTTAGAAGTTCCGTTCGAATTGCTAGAAACGGACGACGGAGGCGAAGCCGATGTGTACACATGAGATGGCAAGAATTGGTGGGAGTTGCCCATTGCTATAACAGTTCCACTGTTTTTATTTGGCCCGCCGATAATTACCGTACTCACTGCTCCTGTAAATTGTAAAAGTACTACCTTAGTCGATAAAATTGTTAAAACTTTACGTACAGCTAATAAGAATTATGGTGTAGTCCAGAACTATTACAGATTATGCTTTTTTGTACCTTTTGGTGAGCCTGGGGCAGATTGACTTGTCTTTGCACCAGATGAGTGGTTGTGATTATGATGAGAGTGGAGAGATATAGAGGTATGGTGCCCACCACTTTGAGACCCGTCAGAAAAATCAGGACCCGGAGAACCTTCTCGCGATAGACAATCCGGAGTAGTCAAACCTCCCAAATGGGTAGGGGAAGCAGGTGCACTTCTACAATGTTAAAAACGTCTTTCATGACAATATGAATGATATCGTGCATCAAAAACTACAATATAAACCGAATGGTAATGAGAATGACCTTGAAGAAAGAGCAAAAGGAGCTCGAAAGCATGGAACTCCTCTTTGTCTACGCCGGCGAAAAGCTTGATCAATTAACTTGACTTCAGATTGTGGATCAATTCTCCAAAAAGATCCTTTACCGGGCTCTTCTTGTGACCTAGGCACTTTGATGAAGTAGCGATTTAGTGACAAATTATGTCTGATTGAATTCTAGAAGTCATACAAAAACAATTGCATTTAATTTCAACTAGTATTTACTTATTGAAGAAGAGTCAAAAAATCGTTCAGCCCGCTTACCTGCCACCCTTTATCAGCAGTTCTATAGTATGGATAATTTTTGGTAATGTAGGAGTATATTCCACTCAGTGTCAATTGATGGTCGGGCGTAGAAGCTATAGCTTGTACAATTAACTGAGCGTAAGAAAAGGGAGGCTTTCCGTCATCCTAAAATGAAAGTCATACATTGTAACACAAATTACATGTCGTAACACTTAATACTAATAAATTAGCACTACTCACTACACTAGTACACAGATTCAAATAAGTTATCCGGTTCCTTACAAACATCAAGTTCCACTTTAAAAAGTTAAAGGTAGACAAACACTTACCTCATGCTTATCATCGTGAATACCATGAGAGCGTGCAGCGACAGCATGAAAAGCCATTTGTAAATCAGCTCCAATATTACGTCGAGATGAACCACTGCCTGGACTAGCTGGACAGGAATTGGGAACACTGAAAGAGACATAAATACGGTCATTAACAAATGCACAGACCCAAAAGTGAACTATTTAAACGTGATTTATAAATATATAGTTATAAAATTATAATTAATGTTTATTAACCTAATAGTCCCTGTTGGTGAAGGGAAAGGACTACTATAGTTTGCTTCTGAAGGGTCAGGGATGTTAATTTTCAACGGGGTAACTGCGTGATTATTTTTTGTAGGAGTGGCGGATATAGATCCCGCATTTGTTACCACAAGTCGATTAGCGGTAATTCCATTATTACTATTTGATTGAACGTTTCCAGCAGAACTATTCATAGAAATTGGTTGCAAACCTGGACTTGCACTATTTCCGTACCGCGTAGGTGGAGGAGATTCCGACATCTCTAACTTTTCTCTTTTGACAAGATTTGAATTTGGGATTGAGAAAGTATTAGAATTATTTGAATAATGTTCAGAGTTATGTTGAGGTCCCGAACTGTGGTTACCATACTGCATACTATGACGAGATGAGAAGTCTAATCCGGATGAAAGTTTGTTATTGTAAGGGTTATCTTCCATAGTATCTTCGTCACCCATATCGTCCTCAACTATCACCAACGACTCAAAGTATATTTTGACATTTGTACTTGGGAATCTAAAACAACACTTTCTCGGTAGCGGAGAAGGGAAAGGTCCTTTTCTTTGGAATATTCCGTCAACAAATATTCCATTTTTACCCAGACAGCTCATATAAAAATTTGGGGCTTCATATCGAATTTCTACGTGTCGGCGGGATATAAAAGACGAATTTCCCATATTTACATCAACGGTCCCAGACGAAGAGTTTCGTCCAACAACAATTTTCTTTGATCTTACTAAATATTCAAAATCTCTGGTTTCTAATCGAGCGACAGGATGTTTTGTTAACATATCCGATGGCCAGCTAACACGACGTGGAGAGGCTGGAGAGGACTTCAACGCTAACAGCGCCATAGCATCACTCTCGACACTACTCATGCCGACGTGTGGTGAAGACATCTGAAAGTAAATGAAACCATTAATTGAATATATTATAAGCAAAAGTACTAAAAACAATAACAATTATGTACTAAATTCTTCAATACACACATGTCTTCATTAGCAATACTATCCGACTTAGATTATTGACACTAAAATTCATCACATACACGATTATGCATTTTAGTATTATAGTTAGGAATTTGTAAACCATAATTCATAATTAATTTGGTTTCCATTTATTAACGCATCACAGATAAAGATCAAGTGCATCAATAATCATTGTGTTAGTAAGTGACTGAAATAAACTTGTACTATTCCATTGAAACTTAAAAGACAGTGAAAAACGAAATCAATAATAATAATAGAATAATACCATAATATTATTTCATATAGGTAAATAGTAAATACTAACTCTCTGTATCTATATAGTCAATACTAATACAATAACATAAATATTATGTATGTATCGTGTGTAACTAAGTATACAATACAATGCTATTGTATACACAGACAGCACTATAACTATACCTTTATATACCTCCTATGTATTATAAAGCACTTTGTTTACAAGATGCTTCCGACCACCACACAAACAAACCACACACCGTCGTCGTCACCATCAAAACAACAAACTTTCCTACAATTATTTCTTAAAACATATAGAAAACTAAAATTCTCGATTCAATGTAAATCTTGTATTTTTTCGATTTTTACTAATAAAAGACTATAGAATTATAAATGAATCACACTCGCACTCACACTCAAACTTATTACGTACGTACGTACAGTCTACGAAAACTGAGAAGCAAGGGAACTCAAAACATTGCATAACACACAAAGCGTATGCGTAATATACTGAAAGATCAGTTCGTTGCAGCACGATGAAACGAAACTATAGGTACGTAAAAGCTTTAACTGCATGAGTATACTTCAAAACTTCAATCTATAGCATACCTACCTAGCTAGTCTATTTCTTCTGGCTTACTACACATTATGTGCACACATTCTATGGAGCTCGACCTTGCTTGGCTAGGATTTGTACACAAACAACAAACACTGCTGCATGGCAGACTAGCACTCTTTCCCAAATGTGTGTGATGAGAGTAGCACTATTTGTTTCCCATGCTGCAGAACTGTTCTACCAAAAGTTGTACACGAAAAGGATAGAGAATACTCCTCCGGTGAGTTTAGCTAGCGTATTGTAGTCGTCTCGTTAGCGTAGTTCATGTTCAATTTCACAGGCCCAACCAGACCAGGCACATGCCTTCTATCCAATACATACTACTACATTGCCAGATACTTAATACCAGTAAAAATTGACTAGATGCTCTTCGAAAATGGCTATTCCACTAGATTAGAGCTTTACAGTACATAGAGAGCTTAGCTCCCAATGTCAATGATGTACTATGTATACATACACGCAATAAAAACAAACAACAATACCGGCTGGCCAACTTACGACTCTCTGAATTACGTACGACGATTCAGTTCAGCTATTAAATACAGAAATTCAATTGCTCCAGATTACACAGCTCTTTTTATACTTAGAAAAGCACTTTTAGGCGTGCTAACAGCAAAACTATCCCTTTTACACAAATTCATACGACAGAGGAAGAAAAGACAGACTCGCTTTTGAATAACTCAAAACAATGTTTAAGTAATGAAAAGAAGGAATAGGGTACTGGGGCACTCTACACGTATTACGTATCAGGCATGTCTACAGACTTCAACTACGTACGCTGTACAACTCAACTCAGCCCGACTACCTACCTAGTATATCAATTTCTGTAAACATTTTATGCGCACGGTCCGACCGAATGCATGCACATCCAATTTAGTTCCATGCAGAAACAACTCTCGAACATTTATCCAGGAACACAACACAACTATGCCTACATATATTTTATTATGTAAATAATAATAATAATATTGTCTATTCTAGAAAATAATAATATTACTATTTAACCAACAGTTTTCTATACTATAGTCTACCTACACAGCTCTGAGGAGATATAATAAATTATATACTGACTGATACTGAATACTGATGATTATCATATTACCAATATATTATAATGATGATATGGCATAATAACAAAAGTTGGAGATAGAAGATAGATAAACTAATCTATATACCTAGACACCTAGACATAAAACCTACTTTTAAGGTAGGGGAAAGTGCTGTAGGTTGTCCGGTGCTGTAGGTTGTCCGACTGCCATTATCTCAAGTAATCTTTGTTAATAAA